>VZRI01007107.1:43207-93219 GCA_013397515.1 Upupa epops | reverse complement strand
AGCCGAGTCATGGGCGGGAGAGTTGGGTTGTGTTGGCTAGTCCCCACGGCCGAGAGGGTGTTGTGAGGGTCCCTTGTGGACCGTGTGTTCTTTACGTTGTCTTCCAACCCTTCCGTTTTGGGTGATTTTTTATCTCATCGCAGTGCGAGGTTGAGGTTGTGGCTGTCAGAACGTAAAATACAGCCGTGGAGCTCCTGGAGCCCGAAGTCTCCCGCAGCCCCTCGGCCGCCATTTTCTCTCCCCTCAGTGCCCACAGCGGAGGTGAGGGGATTTCCCACTCGGTGTACGGTTGTTCCCCTCGTCTTCCCTACCATGAGCCCCTCATGCCGTCGAATTTCAGTGGGTGTGTGAGGGGAGTAAATCTCTACCCCATCGAGGCGCTCCGAGGTGGCTTTGCCCAACTGGCCCTGGAGAAGGGGCAGAGCTGGTTCCCTCCTGCCGAACAATCCTTGTAATTTGGTTTGCTGTAGGAAACCTTTAATTCAACCTCAACCAGCAACGCAGGTAAGATGTGTTTGGGCCTAGCTGAGCCTTCCTGCATCACATAGTAGCTGAATTACAGCTCTGAATGGAGTTAAAAGTATCACACAAGTGTTATTGGTGACTTGTTGCACATAGCTTTAAAATGTTATGGAATTATTTAACATCAGGGTATTCAAGGTGGCATTAAAGCAATACTGTCTACAACTACCTGATAGGTGTAGAGAGGTGGTGGTTGGTTCCTCTCAGGAGATCACTTGGTAGGATGAGAGGAGATGGCCTCAGTTTGCAACAGGAGAAGTTTAGGTTGGGCATGAGGAAAAACTTCACGGAAAAGGTAATCAGGCCTTGGAACAGGCTGCCCAGGGAGGGGGTTGAATCACCATCCCTGGATGTTGTTTCACAGTCATCATGATCTGGGACTCAGGGACAGGGTTTAGCCTTGGGACGGCTAGGTTAATGGTTGGACTCAGTGAGCTTGAAAGTCTTCTCTAACCTAAAGGATTCCATGGTTCCCACTTTATGAGAACATGAACTGTGGTATAAAATACTAAGGAATTTATCAAAACTTATTTTCAAATTTAGTAGCAAATAAGATTTTGTGATCCTGCCCTGCACCTCGGGTATTTTATCAGGTACTTACCCAGCTGGAAAGGCTGATGCTGGTGTGAGGCATCACGCTGCCTGTGGAATCACTGTGTTTCTGAACACTCCAAACACTGTGAGGAGCAAGCGGTGTGTTATCAGGTCAACATCCAAACTGCAGAGGGCTACGTGACCTCGACATACCATTAAAGCCGTGTAATTAGTGTTGGGACAGAAGTAACCAGGCTCTGAGCCAGGGGTTAGGGGCAGCAACCTGCAAAAGGAAGCTGGGTTGTGACATAAGAGACCGAAACATGGAAGCCAGTAGTAGAACAAGAATAGCGCATGAGGGAAAGTCTACTTAGGGGGAATTCAGTCTTCAGCTCCTATGGCTGATTGAATGATGGTCATGTATTTGTGACAGACAGATTTTCATGGTAATTTTTTTAAAAAGTGGTGATAGTAGCTAAATGCATTATTTATCTCACTATGAACTAAAGAAATCTTGAAGTGAGAACGGGTGTTAAATGCACTTCTGAGAATAGGGGTTTTTTTGCCATGTTCATTGGGATCATCTTTTTTTTCATTGCATTATATTACGTTCAACACCCAAAGGGATGATCTTTTAAAAGATACATGTAAATTACTAGGAATTACAAAAGAAGCATGAATTGGCAAGTTAACTTTCAACACATGAATTTCTAACACTTGCAGTGTTTTATTTTTAGTTTCTGAGAGGTTAATAGGAGAGAGTAGTCCTCTTCTGGACTTGATGATCCTGGAGGCCCTTTCCAGCCATGATGGTTCATCTACAGACAAATCTAAACCAATCCATATTTGTAAACATTAGAATCCTTACAATAAAATACCAGACTGATTGAGTTAGTCAAGAATATCACAGTTAGATTCAGAAGTCAGGGATGGTCACAGCTTAGTACATAATTATATTTTCATAATTATCTTGGTATTGTAATCCTTCCTACAATACCCCAATGAAACATTAATACCATTTGTGCTTAATGACTGCATAAATGATGTACTAGTCTTTGTCCTGAAGCACAGTCTTTCATTTAACCAATTGCAGCATCATTTGTTCAAAAAAACCAAAATCATTATGCTCCTCTGTGATTAGTTCTCCCTCTTGAAAATGAACTGCTAAGCTGTATCTGTGCATGTTATTCTAGATCAATTATATTCATCCTATTATTCTAATTTAAAACTGTGCATACTAAGGGCATTTTCCTAATTGCTGATGAGCATCTTGTGTGGATTTTTCTCCTGTATATAGACTAAAACCTGACGTTAGTTATTTGGCCTGGATCATGAATGGTGTAACCAGCAGGAGGAGGGAGGTGCACTGTACTCTGTGCTCGTGGGACCACAACTTAAGTATTGTGTTCAGTTTTGGGCACCACAGTATCAGAAGGTCATTGAGGTTCTGGAGCAGGGCCAGAGAAGGGCAACGAGGCTGAGGAGAGGACTGGCAAACAGACCCTGTGGGGAGCAGCTGAGGGAACTGTGATGATTTAGACTAGGGAAGAGGAGGCTGAGAGGAGACCATGTTGCTCTCTACCATTGCCTCGAGGTTGTAGCAAGGCTGGTGCTGGTCTCTTCTCCTAAATTACTAATGATAGGATGAGAGGAAATGGCCTGAAGTTGCATCAGGGGAGGTTTTGATTGGATCTTAGGAAGAAGTTCTGTGCTGAGAGAGTGGTTGGGCACTGGCACAGGCTACCCTGAGAGGGAGTGGAGTCACCATACCTGGAGGTGTTTAAAAACCGAGTAGCTGAAGCACTTGAGACCATGGTCTAGGGGTTAGGGAGATGTTGAGATAAAGGGTGGACTTGATGATCCCGAAGGTCCATTTCAGCCATGATGATTCTGTAATTCTATAATTCTACTTCTGTGTCTTGTTCAAACACAGAAGCCAGCATGGGAAGATAACATGGTGGGTGTTCTTTATTTAAAGTCACAGAAACTAGAGATAGTCAATGCCTTAGGACACATTTATACTTCTCATTTACAGCAGGTGATAGTACACTGCACATTACTGGTGTGTTGCCCTCACTCTGTTTTTTAACATTTCAGTCCAGAGACTTCCACTATTTCTACCACTTCCTCTGCTTGGTTCTTGTAAACAGTTCCTATATTGCTGAAGTTTTCATGTTTTCCCTTAAATTTTCCCTTGTTATGTAATGTAGTTACCACTTAGTAAATTATTTTATCTGTATTCACTTGCTAGTAACCTTTTCCAGTAGTAAAATATAGCTGTACTACAGTACTGCCTTGCTTAAATGTGAAGAAGTGTGATCTGAAATGGCCTGTGGTGATTCTTAAGACATGAGGGTGAGTACTCTAAATCTCAAAACCAACTTGAGCCCTCCATCAGAGTCAAACTTTTCTGATTATTATTATTTTTCTGGATTTCAAGAGTTCAGAACTTTGCAGAAGAGTTTGTTCTCTCTGTGGGAACTGATCCCACCAGATCCTCAGATTCTTTTTAATGTCTCCTTTTTCCAGTTACCCAGCATTGCATCTCTGCTTTAACCCAATAACACAAAACACTATTTGCTTTTGGATTAGAGTTCTCATTTTCATTTCAGTTTATTATAAAAGTATATCAACTGCAGTTATTCACATTGTACTTTTATATCCTTACAAACCCACAGGAATTAGTATTGATTTTAGAGTACATCATATCAGTTTTATATCCCTTCTTTTTCTTACCTGAAGGGGCTGGTGTGTAGGCATGGTTCTATGATTGTACATTTGTGGCCAACCTAGGAATGTTCTTCAGATTGTACGTTGAGTTGCTGGAATGTGTCCAGAGGAAAGCTACCAAGCTCGTGAAGGGTTTAGTGAACCAGTCATATGAGGAGAGGCTGAGAGAGCTGGGCAGGTTTAGTTTGGAGAAGAGGAGGCTGAAGGGGGACCTCATTGCCCTCTATAACTACCTGCAGTGAGGTTGTAGAGAGGTGGGTGTTGGCCTCTTCTCCTTGGTGACTACTTACAGAACCAGTGGCAATGGTCTGCAGTTGAGACATGGGAGGTTTAGGTTGGATCTTAGAAAAAAATTCTTTCCAGAAAGAGTGGTTGGGTGCTGACAGAGCCTTCCCAGGGAGGTGATGGAGTTCCAATCCCTGGAGGTGTTTAAGAAGGGTGTAGTCATGGTGATTCGTGTCCTAGAGTGGCAGCGTGGAGGGGGTTATTTTGTGTTTTTCAGTCTCTCAGGTATTTAGGTTTTTTGTTGGTGTGAGGATGGTTGGGTTTGGGGATCAAGGAGATCCTTCCAATCACGATTATTCTGGGATTAGAAATTAATCCTTGTGTTAGCCCATATAACAGAAAAATAGGTAAAATGTCTGTGAGACCATCACATGGTATCACCTGATGATTGAGGTGTTTTATTACTTTTCCTATATAAAGCTGTGTTAACAGAATAGCCATCTTTATTAAAACAAAGAGTTTTTTTGAAATATGATGGCAGGGTTTCAGTTTGCTATTTTAGTTATTTGTGTGATCTGTTAAGCAAATATTAATGGAAAGTTTCTCATTAGAAACCTGTGCTATTAGAATGAAAGGCAAGAATTAAATACTTTTGTAACTGGCTGCAAACATTTAAAAAACCATCCTTGTTATTTCACACAGCCACAATTCTTAATATTTATGTTCTCAAGCTACTAGGAATGCAAAAAATTTCTGTGTAACTACATACTGCAGCCTCAGAAATAAGGAAGGTAAGAAATCTTCCTTTGATGATTTCTCATGAGAAGTTTCATTTAACTATCCCATCTCATTATCCTGCTTTTCCCTCTGACATTTAGGGATGCAATGTGCTGACTCAGTACTATGTGCCACAGATTCTCATCATGCTCCTCACTGCCTTTCTGCTTACATATTATTGCAGCTTTGATTTAATCCCAGAGCTGCCATTTCATTCAGTGCTATAGCTATAGCTATAATAGAATTTTGAAGCATTACAAAGTACTAGAATTTGCAGCACAAGTATATAGAGTCACTGTGCCGAGCAAGTCAAAGTCACCGACACATAGTTGTTGTTCTGGTGCCCTCTGCTGAAATAACCAGCTGTTGGGCTTGTGAATCCCCCTGGCAGAGTGAGGAGCCTATGCCAAGTATGTTATGTTGCCACCTCTTTATCTTATGCTTCAGTTCCTTGATTTATTTCCTTTTCTGTCTTGATAAAAAGCAGAAGTATGACCTTTCTATTTCCATTCCTTCTTCCAGTATACTCATGTTGAAATTCATTCTTTTCCTTTCTGCAGCAGGTCAATACCTTTGTTTGGCCACACATCAACCCACAGGCTCACTCTCACTTTGGAAGGGAAACTGAAGCGTAGAACTTTTCAGGTTCACGTATCAAAATGAGGAATAAACACCATGGTCTGGTCTCTTGTTCCAACCGCTAGATGTTATGCATCCTACACACTAATGCCATTTACAGGAACTACGTTATGACTAAACTGCTCTCAGAATAATTTTGCCAATCAGATTTCCCAGGTAGAGCACTCTCAGTGCAAGTTTAAAGTGTGACTGTCTTATATATGATGTGTCTTGCCACATCACGTTTTTGCAGTACAAGAAAATATGCTGAGCATCAGAGGGCTGGATGATCTTTATGGTCCCTTTCAGCCTAAAACCAGTCTGTGATTCTATGAGTTACGGGAGAAGAAAAAGGAGTTTTAAGTGAATCAATCAGCTGAAAAAAAAAAAGTGGAGTTATCTATCATCACCAAACAGGATGAGATGTTTATGGTTTGGCTAGTTAACTACTTTTGATGTTTATTTTTCTACGTAAACTACTGATAAAATTGCTAAAGAAACAAGTGAGAGGACTAGAACATACTGTCAGCACAGATGGAACTTACACTGTCTATCCATATTTTAAGACAGTCAATCTCACTTACTTAAGTGACATCAGTGTTCCAGAGATAAATGAATATTAATTACACACTCAGGAACATGACAGACTGGTAAAGGTCAAAGGTTTAGCCAGTTAACCAACCCAAAATCTTTGGAGAAATTGACTTTCAATTATGTTAGAGAAGTTTCTCACTGTCACACCTGACCTCACAGTATCCTAAGGCTTTTGGTGTTCTGGTGGCTCTACTAGACAGACACATGCTACTCACACATCTTTAATAAGTTACCTGAAAATATGCTATTCGTCTTTCTCATAAAGTCTTCACACTCTTTACATCAGCAATTTGACACAGGAAGGTTGTTTTTGTTCAGTTTATCACTGTCTCTCTCAGGCAGAAGTTCTTCTTATCAGTGTTTCCATTGACACAGTGCTCTGCAAAAACAAGAGGAAAAAAAATAAAAAGGAGTATCCTCTATTTTCAAACACAGATTCCACCCTCTCCTTAGATTTCCTTCTAACATTGAAAACCAGTTGAGAGCAAACATATGAAGAGAAGATTTGTCTTCTCAGAGAGAGGGGAAGCCACAGTTCAAGGGCTGGGGCAGGACATAACAGTGGGCCTGGGGTGATGATTGTGACCCTGAGGAATGGGGTCAGTTCCCCAGTTTGTGGTGGACTGAATAAGCTGACTTTTGAAAAAAAGGAATTAAGTGAGCAAAGACTCCCAGAATATATGGACATCAGGTATGGCAAACCATCCTATTTTACTGAAGCAGTATGTAATTCCCATAGCAAACATAATCACAGAATAATTATGGTTGGAAAGGATCTCCTAGATCACCAAGTCCAAACATGCAGTCATGCTTTCATGACACATGGAACGGACCAGTGAGAGACAGGGATATGGTTGCTCATCATGCAGGCACAGGACATGATGACAGAGAGCGGAAAGTTTTTACAGGTTTGTGGTGTTACACAGGTGTCCCCAGTTACAGCTCACAGTTCTAAAATGTGTGTGACTGTGGAAGGGCTACTATTCTTCACATTTAGAATCTTAGCAGGGAGGGTTTTGCACTTGTAATTAAAACTGTAGGGTTATGCTGTACTGTACTGCATCCAGCAGGGTTCCTGTGGTACAGAAATGCAAAAGCAACAAGGAAATTAAGCTTCACGTTGTTAAATCTGCAATGTACAACAAGATGATTCCAAATCTCATTAAAATACAGCACTAATATGGAAGAATAACACCTAGTAGTTTGGTTTCTGAAGAAAGGATGTTGGTAATTTTTTAATCTCAGCAGACGTTGTTCCACTTTTAATTAAAATTTATTTGTCTAGTTCTGCATTTATACACTGCCTCATTAAAATGTTGAGATACTTTATAGTTGTTCATTAGGAATCTAGGACTAATTTACATTCCATCTCAGTTCTGAGTGGTTGTGAGTAGTGTACATCTGTTAAGCTTTAAAAGCTGATCAGAATTTGTAAGCTTAATTTGTGTTTTCTGCAGAAAAGTTGAAAGTTTGGGTTTTAAAAGTTGAAAAGAAAAATGTCTGCCTCCACCAATCCCCTCTCTTCTCCCCTTTGTGACTTTGGCCTTCTTCACTCCATCTTGGACTGTACAGGGATGCGTTACTGCCACTGAGAGAGAATGTTAAAGCTTCTGAGAATGTTACTGCTTCTGTATGGAGAAGTGTGCTGAGGGGTGTTTCTTGAGGGTCAGTACTCAGACCAGTGCTGTTTCACATCTTTGCTGGTGACATGGACAATGGAATCAAATGCATCTTCAGTCAGTTTGCTGATGACACCAAACTGTGTGGTGAAGTCAACAGGCTGGAGGGAAGGGAGGCCATCCAGAGGGACCTTGCCAGGCTTGAGAAGTGGGCTCATGCAAACTGCATGAAGTTCAACAAGGATCAGTGCAAGATTCTGCCCCTGGGTCGAGGCAATCCTATGCATGAATACAGATTGGGAGGAGAACAGATTGAATATGGTCCTGAGGAGAAGGACTGGGGGTAGTGGTGGAGCAGAAGTTTAACAGGAGCAGTCAGTGTGCACTTGCAGACCAGAGAGCCAACTGTATCCTCGGCTGCATCAAAAGCAGCAGTGACAGTTGCTTGAGGGAGGTGATTCTCTGCCTCTACTCTGCACTTGTGAGACCTCACCTGGAGTACTGTGTCCAGTTCTGGAGTCCCCAACATAAGGAGTTAGAGCTCCAGGAATGTGTCCATAGGAGAACAACTCCCCTATGAGGACAGGCTGAGCAAGCTGGGGTTGTTCAGCCTGGAGAAGAGGCATCTGGGTGACCTAAAAGCAGCTGAAAGGGGCTACAGGAAAGCTAGGGTAGGGGGTTTGACACTGGGACATAGTGAGAGGACAAGGGCAAAGGGTTACAGACTTGAAGAGTAGAGGTTTAGGTTGGATATTAGGAAATAATTCTTTACTGTGAGGGTGGTGAGATGCTGGAACAGGTTGCTCAAGAAAGTTGTGGCTGCCCCATAGCCCTGGCAGTGCTGAAGGCCAGGTTGGATGTGGCCCTGAGTAACCTGATCTAGTGAAAGCGTCTCTACCTCTGTAGGTGGGTTGGAACAGGACCATCTTTAAGATCCCCTTCAACCCTGGCCATTCTATGATTGTATGAAGTTGAAGAAAATTTATGGCAAGTGGGAAAATTTGTCTGGACCTGGGAAGACTGTGAGAGTTCTGGACTTTGAAGTTTTATGAGGATCATGACTGAAGTCAGATGACTGTTCTGATTTTAGAGAGAAGCAGGAACTATCTATAATGATGTTTTAGACATTTTTATCAGTTCAGTGTAAGAGCTGTGTGATGAAACCCTGTATGTCTGTGTCTTGTGGGGTTGTTTTTCTCTGTTGCATGGTGAGGGAAATGCATTAAAATGACTTGGTGCCTTTTTTCTTCAAATTGAGTCAATTGTTTCACTCCCTGCAGATTCATCAGTGGTTTGGTAGAACCCTCCCTTTGTGTCTGACACCTTAGATAAAAGTTGTTTGTTTAAATAGTCGGGGGCTCTGATGCGACCCAGGTGGGATGCATGGGGACCCAGATAAGGACCCTCTACTATACTACTACCACAGCAACATCTCTTTTTTCCCCTCTGTAAAATAGAGTAATACTGTTCTTGTGACAGCTAAAGGTGAAAAAAATTGGAAATTCAGCCTGTGGCTTAGCACAGAGGCCTCGTTTTTCATCTGGAAAACTCTAGAAACAATATCTTCTGTGTGTTTTCTTCCACTTAATACTGCTGAAAACAAGCTGTTGCTTCATGTGCAGCCATTGGCAGATTCTTATTGATTTGTTCTGTCAGAAATAACTTGGAAGCTCATTTCTGTGTTGAACCACCAAATATGGAAAATTAACAACCCCATTATAAAATAGATTGTCTGTGTTATGTTCTGTATTATGTGGACAGCCCATTTATGTAGGGCTACATTATTGTTTGCTTAGAATATTTGAAATGAGTTGAATAGCTTTAATGCATCAAATTTGAACTTGTCTTCTCCACAGTTTATATCTAGAAAATCTCACTAATTTGCTGAGCGTTGCTGTTCTCAAATTTGGTACTTTTATTCTGAACTAAATACTTTCATACTATTATTTATAGGGATAGGCTTAATTCCCTCCTCAACAGAAATTCTTCCTCAAGCCTGTTTTAGGACAGAGCCAACAGTCCCTAGTTTCATGTCCAGACAGGTCTCTGGCAGCAGCACCAGGCCTGGTTGTGGGAGATGCCCAGATGTTATAAAGCAGGTCTGTGCGTTCATGTCTCTTGTATCCATACGACCTGCAGTCTTTACACAAACCTTTGTTGTTTTCTGGGCTGCACATTCACTTACCTTTGACTTTTCAGATGCTCAGCTGAAGATCTCTCAGTCACACTCTAGTATGACTCAAGGTCATGTTGCTTGGACTTCTAATAGTTCTTGATGTTCCCTGCAGACATCTCTGGGATTCAAAGCAAGTGCTCAAATCTGAGGACAGCTCGTCACCAAAAGCCTTTTTGAGCTCAGTGGAGTGGAAGAATTATTTTACTGCTCTTGAGTTTTGACAGCCCTTTCCTACTTTTCAGTAAAGCAGTCACATTTCTTTGCAACACCAAATCACCATTGACTCATTTTCTATTTGTGAACTCCTCCGAGCCAACACTCCAGCTTGTAGCTACTTTAACTCCAGCTCACATTTTTGCACTTGGTGCGAAATTCCCAGCTATGTATCATAGTTTCTCATGTAATTGAATTACATCCTATTTACTTCAGAGCTTTGTCCCAGATCATCATGATTGGGTCAATTCTAATCATATCTTCCAAACTGCAGCTTCTCACCTCGCCAGGATATCCTCCACAAATATGATTAAAATGTTCTCTATCCTATTGCATCACAGCAGCATCTCAGGACTCAGGATGTAAACATCTGGAGATCTCACTTGCTACAAACATCTCATTTGATTATGAGTCAACGTGACTTCCTGAGTGCCATTTTCTAACCATTCCACACAGGTTTTGCGTGGTCAATTCTCCTCTGGCCTTCTTAGAGGAGTAATAGATGATACAGCATCAGACACCTTGCTAAAGTCAAGATTCCATGATTTGGTGTTGACATGGTATTGGTGATTAATAATTTATCATTCAGTTCTTTAAAAATAATATGCTTAATAATTAGTTCCACTGTTTTGCCGGGTACAAAGAAAGCTGACTATTTCTATCACAAAATCAGTGAATTATTGAGGCTGGAAAAGAGCTCTGAGATCGTCAAGCCCAGCCTATGACCTAATGCCACACATCAGCTAGACCATAGCACTAAGTGTCATGTCCAGTCTGTCCTTAAACACTTGCAGGGATGGGGACTCCACCACCTCCCTGGGCAGTCCATTCCAGTGTCTAACCACCCTTTTCACGAGGAAGGGCTTCCTAACGTCCAATGTAATCCTTCCCTGGCACAGCTTCAGGCTCTGCCCTCTTGTCCTGACACTAGTTTCCTTTTAGGAGAGCCTTATTCCCACCTGACTACAACTTCCCTTCAGGTAGTTATAGAGCATGATAAGGTCCCTGAGTCTCCTCCAGATAAAACAAACTCAGTTCTCTTCATAAGATTTTTCCCCCAGTACTTTCCTCAGCCTTGTTGCTCCTCTGGACCTGCTCCAGTACCTTAATTTCTTCCTTGAGGTGAGAAGCCTAGAGCTACACACAGTACTTGAGCTGAGGCCTCACCAGTGCATAGTATGACAGGAGAATGATGCCCCTAGTCCTGCTGGCCACACTATTGCTGATGGAAGCCAGGATGCCATTGGCCTTTTGTGCCACCTGGGCACATTGCTGGCTCATATTTAGCTGGTTGTCAACCAGTACTCCCAGGTCTCTTTCTGCCAGGCTGCTCTCCTTTTTTTTAAGGTAGGCACTGTTTCTTCTGGTTTCACAGAACCTCAGCTGTCTGGTCTGAATTCTTGAAGGTAATTGCTAATAGCTTTGAGGTTGCTCACCCATTTCACTGAGTAGGTTGGCTGAAATGTGTCTGGCTTCTGTGAGCACCTTACTGGAATACTGGGAATACTGTTTATGTCCTTGGTTTAAGCTTAATCATTCCTTTCATAATTGCTAATGTGAGCCTGACGCTAATGTAAGCCACCTGATTACAGCTGACTTTTTGGACAAAAATAAAGCAAAAAACCCTCAACAAGCTGAGGCTTTGGTTTTCCTCACATGAGTTGATAACCACTTCCTCACCCACCTGAGAGCAAGTCAGTTCCTCCTGATCCTTCACCTAAGGTTTTTGCTGTTACGCTTGATGGCTCTGATAGTTTCAGCTCATTTTGCATGTTATCCTTTTGGAGGTTTCCCTTCGTATTACAATTTTCACTTTGTTTTAATAATTTAACCTCCATTGAGCCTTTTTCAAAAGTCATGAGCTGTTGAAATGATTTGAGTTTAGCCAGACTCTCCCTTTGCTGGCTTTCCTTCTCATTGTGATGGTCTGTTTATGGCCTTGGTGCCTGTTCTGTAGGAAACACCAAACTTTGCAGAATGTATTTTTCCTTATGTTCACTACAGGGGGGTGTTGCCTCTCAAACTCTGAGTTTACTTGGTTTCCTCAAGCCTGCTGGTTTGATTTTCCTGTGACTAGTCACCACTTTTACCCATATAGTTTTCTCAAATTCCTCTCTGTGTAGGTGTTTTGCTAGTGTAGGCCTCATGATCACCAGTTACCAAGCTTTGGATGGTTTTGTTCAAATTAAAGTACCAGGCACTCAATGGTTTCCATTTGTGGGTTGCTGATGGCTCTTTGCTGTGACACAGTTCTTTTCTTTTTTTGCCACTGGGTGTTGGTTGACAGCTGGCTGAACAGGAGCCCGCACTGTGCCCAGGTGGCCAAGAAGACCAACAATGTCTTGGCCTGGATCAGGAATGGTGTAACCAGCAGGGGGAGGCAGGTGAAGGTGCCTTTGTACTTGGCACTCATGAGAGCACATCTTGAATATTGTGTCCAGTTTTGGGTGCCACAGTATCAGAAGAACATTGAGGTTCTGAAGCAGGGCCAGAGAAGGGCAGCAAGGCTGGGGAGAGGGCTGGCAAATAGGCTCTGTGAGGAGCAGCTGAGGGAACTGAGGTTATTTAATCCAGAGAAGAGGAGGCTGAGAAAAGGCCTAAAAAGAGGTTGTAGCGAGGCTGGTGCTGGTTTCCCAAATTACTAAGACAAGGGGAAATGGCCTGAAGATGCATCAGTGGAGGTTTAGATTGGATCTTAGGAGGAAGTTCTTTTCTGAGAGAGTGGTTGGCCGCTGGAACAGGCTGCCCAGGGAGGTGGTGGAGTTACTGTACCTGGAGGTGTTTAAAAACCGAGTAGCTAAAGCACTTGAGGCCATGGTCTAGGGGTTATGGAGATGCTGGGATGAGAGCTGGACTGGCTGATCCTGAAGGTCCTTTCCAGCCATGAAGATTCTGTGATTATCCAAGTACTTTATATTTTCACTAGCTCTGCATCTTACATTGCTTTTCTCCTGCCTGTACTTCCCCGACATTTCCATAACAATAACCAGTTATGACTATTCCTAATTTGGCTGTGAATAGAATGACTTTCAGTTCCTGTTTATTGCCCACATAGTTAGAAAAGTGTGCACCATCTGACTTCAACACCAGGGAAACTTATTTTAGTGAACATTATGATAGATGAATAATAACTCCCTTCTTCCCCTTTCATTTTTCTTCTTCTGTGGTTTATCTGAACCCTGTGGTGAGATAAAAATAATTTGAAAATAATTTAATTCACATCAGCTGCAGACAGCTAGGGAAGATCCACAACAGTAACATCAGCAAACTGAATCTGCTCTACTTGCCTGCTTTGACTGGTTTGTTACAGAAGAAGCCCAGGATTGCTTAGATTGGAAAAGATCTTCAGGATCACCAAGTCCAAACATTAACCCAGCCATCCCAAGGCCACCACTATTCCATGTCCCTACTCCAGAACTCCATGACTTTGAAACACGTCCAGGGATGGTGATTCAATCCTCTACCTGGGCAGCCTCTTCCAAGGCCTGATGACTCTTTCCATGGAGATTTTCCTAATGTCCAACCTAAACTTCCCCTGGTGCAACTTGAGACCATTACAATGCAGAAAGACCCTGTAATAAATGAAGCACCTTCCTTATCCCTGTTGAGGGATCGCCTTTGTGCTGTCACAGCAGATCTGCTGTTGTGAGGAGAAAACACCAACCAAGGTGTGCATTCCCTCTGTCCCGGGGTGACCTGGGTCTCACACAGGACAGACATTTTATTTAGGGTTTTGGCCTGACATCCCTTGGGAATTTGCTTGTTCTGAATAGTCCTTACGGTTTTGTTACTCCCATCTGATGCGGAAAAGCCAGAATGAGTTAGTTCTGTGGTTCTTTTAAATGTAATTTCAAGCACTTCAGACAGAAAAGGGGAGAAGGGGAGAAAGGAAACCAACGCGAGAACATTTTCATTATTTAGCTATTTTATTGAAAGCTAATGGACGCTGATATTGATCGGAAACACACAAATATTTACTATTTAAATAGTAAATATTTACTCCAGAGTACCAAAGCGCTTCACCCTCACCATGACTGGGAGGAGTGAGGCAGACGGGCAGGAGGAGGGGACTGAGGCGGGAGGAGGAGCCGTACTCCGCCATCGCCCTCCCGCCCTGCTGCCGGGATGTGGCCGGCGCTGCCCCGGCCCTGAAGCGGTTGCGCGGCCCTGTGAGACTGGTCCAGAGGTGGCAGAGAGCGGCTCGGTGAGGGGGTCTGGAGGCGCAGGGTGGGAGAGAAATAGGAGAAGGAGGAAGAGAGGGGTGAGGAGGGTGGGTGTTGAGGGCTGTGGGCTGTGTCCCGTGTGACAGCGGCGGGGAGCTGGGCACGTTCCCGCTGCGGCTGCACAGGCACCGGCCCTGGCCCTGCCTGGCCCTTCCCGGCGCCTCGGAGTACCGGAGGGTGAAGGGATAAAGTTGTTCTCGCGGTGAGGGCAGGGAAGGGAGAGAGTGGTGGAAATGATCGGGTCCCTCCTCCTCGGGAAAAGTGAAGTCACTTCCCAAGAGCCGCAACTACCAGACTGCTGCCTTAAATCCTCACGGGCTGCGTGGCCCAGACCCGTACGAACCGGGTACCGATGGCGTTTGTGGTGGTGGTGGTGTTTCTCTTTTAAAATTAGTTTTGTTTTCAATTTTTCCACTTAAATTTTCCCCACGTAAGTTTT
The DNA here is from genome assembly GCA_013397515.1 of Upupa epops. Classification (NCBI taxonomy): domain Eukaryota; kingdom Metazoa; phylum Chordata; class Aves; order Bucerotiformes; family Upupidae; genus Upupa; species Upupa epops. The sequence goes on along the minus strand of VZRI01007107.1, from coordinate 78,549 downwards.
TTTCCCGTCTTAATTGTCTTTCTCTTTTTTTATTCTATTTTTTCCATTCCCCCCCTTTTTTGTTTAATTTCTTTTTTTATTAATTAAAAAGGAAAAAGAAATTTTTTTTTCTTTACTTTTTCTTGTTTCCCTCCCTTTTAATTTTTTTTTGCTCCTTCTGGCTATTTTTTTTAAGCTTCCTTTACCAGTTAGACCCTCCCTGACCACACTCTGATACAGAATTCCTTGTCTTTAAGCTGGAGTACTGCAGAGCCTCCTCAGAGCACCTGAAGTGGCTATGGCACCCTGCATGGAAAGGACTCAGCAGCTCTGCGCCTTCGTAAGTCTCAAGCGTGGCGCGTACTTTGCTCTTGCTTTCCCTCCTTTAAAGCCGTGTCGTTAAGATTGCTTGGTTCTGTAAATAACTCATAACACATTTCATAGTGGTGTGAGTATTCGCATCCGTTCTTTTTTTGGGGGGGGAGGATATAAAGTGTCAAGTCTTCAAAACAGAAACTAATCACAAGTAAGCAACTTGCTTATGTATGTGGTGCTTTTCACTATCTAGCAGTACTCTCACAACCACATAAATAAGACTTCGGAGAAGGGCAGCTCTCTTTTCTTTTTACAAGGAGAGATTTGGTGAAGTTATAGGCAGCGTTTTCTTGCCCCTTTACATCCAGGAAAGGTACTGTGGCTTGGTTTGACTGCATCTCTCTGTTATAAGCCAGACCCCCGAGTGCTTGTCAGACTGATTCATCACTCATCTTACAAGATTTACTGGGAGCATGAGATTAATTTTTGAAGTTACACCTGTGTCTTGGTTTTAACTGGAGTGGTAGCAGGTAGTGTTTGTTTATGTGGGTTATATGTTAGTAATGATACTAATTATGAGGTTAGTTTTCAGTGTGAACTTGAAGGGACTACAAACATAGTTAATACAGAGTAAGCATAAATTGACTGTGGTGTTGTAAGAACCTAAACTAGAGTGTTACTGAAAGTACCCTGCAGTGTTTTCTTTAAGGTGGTTACAATGAGATGCATTATTTGGTTAAAAACAGCTTTTGAGCCTTTAAAAAGCGAATCACAGACTAAAATCGGGTAACGTCAGTAAGGGGATTGCAAATGTCTGGGGCATGGTGTGACATTTTGCAGAAAGCAAGTTTCTGGTGTGTGTGCTGTACTGTTTGAAGACTGTCTGCGTTGTGGCTGCTCCTTCCCTTGTGTCATCAATGGGAGTTCCACAGCCAGGAAGTGAGTTAAAAGAATTCATCTGGTCCAAAATCTACTACTTCTATTTTTTTTTTTACCTCCCTGAGTTACTTTCTTGTTTGAACAACTTTCTGACCCAGCTCAGTTACCTGGCTGTGTGGATGTTGTCTCAGTCAGGGGGAGGATGAAGTCTGTTGCTAGGGAGGAGGCCATGTAAGTGAGTGATGCACGGAACTGGGACATGGTTTTGTGGTCAGCAAGATAATCTAAGGAGCCACTACTGCTAAAAGAAGCTAACCTGTGATTTGCAGTGGTTTATGCACTTGTGATGAGGGTAGCAAGTGGTAGTAAAAGTAGTAGGAGCTTTTCTTCTGTCAGTACTGGTTTACACTGGTTATGAGGCTGTTATGTCACTTGTCTTTATTTGTTTTTGACAACATAAATAGCATTTAAGAGCCATTTCTATGTCTCTTCCCTCCCCATGTCTGCAGAAATACCTGTGTTTTCTCCTGCTCTCTGTCTTCTCACTAAATTTTGTGTTGAATCCTCAGTTGTGAGGAACTACTTGGGTGTGCTTAGCTATAACGGCTTTTGTACATTCATTTTAAAAAGAAACAGCTTTGTGATGTTAGGTACTCAGCTGGCATTGGAAGGTGATTTCAAACCTGACTGATCTCAGTAATTACAAACCTGATTTCCTTTAGATTTTACCCATTTTCTTTGCTCAGCACTGGTACTTTCCGTCTTGGTATCAAAAGCAGCGGCACTCTAAACCAAAAAGGATGCAAAAATGCATTGAAGTGCAGTGCTGCCTGTTCCTTTTCTCTTCTGACCACAAGCTATATTCATGTTTCCCGTAACAGTGCTCAGATTCTCCCCGTTAATTTTAATCTTGACCTTCTAAGTGAGTATTAAAATTCACATGTCTTAGAGGATTAGAGGATTCCTTTTAATGGAGATGGAGGTGTTTTCAAGTGTATTTTTGTAAAATGTATGTTGGTTGGTTTGGAGTTTTTTTGCGACTAGTACTTTTGGCAATTTGTTCCAGCTTTGCTTTTTCTCTATTACACTGGTAGACCTGTTGCAGGAGCCAGTACTGTAGCCTAGATTGCTGAAGGGGTTCTTTCTTCTTCAACAAAGTTCTGTTTCATTAGCAAAGTCTGACATAATTTAAAAGATTTTGGTATTGATGTACTATTTTTCTTGTGTCCTCTAAAATTTTCAGCATGAAAATGAATCTGAAATGGTCTGATGCATTGTCTTTGTGTATATATATAACACAGCCATTTTCACAGAATCGTTGAGGCTGGAAAAGACCTTGGAGATCAACAAGCCTAGCCCATGACCCAGTGTAACCACAATAAGCTAGACCATGGCACTAAGTCCACGTCCAGTCTTTTCTTAAATACCTCCAGAGATGGGGACTTCACCATCTCCCTGGGCAGTCCATTCCAGTGTCTGATCAACTAAACAGAAGACCCAGATTTTTAATTTAGAAGTAGGTGGAGAAACTGAGTAACTGGCTAAATTTTTAAAGTAAACTTGGAAAATTAATGTAGGGTTGGGTTTTTTCCCTTTGTACTTAAGGTGCTGATGCATTTCCCTTGATAAACAGTTTAAATCCTGCAGACTGCTAGGTTTTTTTCAGAGGAGCCTGGTTTCTGGTTTTCTCGTTTGTGTAGATATTACTGAGAAATAGATACTAGATGATGGTATTCAGACTTCAAAAAAAAGCTAGTTTTTATTTTCCATTCTGTGAGCCCTTGGCTTTATTTTGTTCTGCTGGTGTATACTTTCATTAATTCTTGTTACTGTGCAGGGAACTCTCACAAGTAACTTGGTGGTGGTTGTGCTGCACAAACAGTCACTGTACTAAATTCTCACTGCTTGCTTTTGTTTCTGTACTGTGCAGCATTGTGCTCACATAGGGGCTTGTGTGGCTGAGTCTGGACTGAGCTGAGGAAACACTAATCCTTCTCTCTTTCACTAGGTTAGTTGTCAGTCATTCAAACTGTCCTCTCTAGATTAGTTGTCAATCACTCAAACTGTGCTGTCTCTCTTAGTGTGCAGCTGCCTGGAGACTTGCACAATCTTAGCAGAGAATTAGCAGAGAAGGTGGGAAGACTTGCATCTTCCATAGGCTCCTGCATCTTTAAGATAATACTGAGATATCTGTAGATTGTAAGTACTGATCCTTTCAGCTTGAATTTACTTCTCTGTTAGCTGTGGAATGCAAAGCAGCAGTGGAGTAGTTGAAAGAGAAACAACTTCTAGCAGATGCTCTGGGAGTACAACTTGACCTGGAACTTAGATCGGGTGATATAGAGAAGACTAACCCTGGGAGATGAGTACTGTTTCTTGCAGACAGATCATGTGCTTGCTCATAGATGTACACTTCTGTTATAAAAAAGTATTGCTATTTCTGTTATGCTTGATCCTAATTGTTAATAATTAGTGTTGCCAGTATTAAACTTCAAAGATACTCGGAAGTATCCAAGATACTGGGAAGATACCTCTAGGTAGCAGTTCTTGGAGGTAACTATTCTATGGTTTCGAGGAAATGATTACGGAATGTCTACAGACACAGTAGACAAGTCAGTAACTAAGTTTTACATTGTTTGGAATGTTAATTATTTCTTGCTGTGAACACTGTCAAGGGAAAGAGGAAAACAGTCATCAAAACATCTCAGAAAATAGTTGGTCAAGCCCCAAAAGAGTAACATGAAGTGGGAAGTTCCCCATGGTGGTTTTGAGTTCTAATTGCCTTTGCACCTTAAAAGCTTCCCTTTTCTGGTTCTTCTTTTTTCTTACTGTACTGTGACATCAGACAGCGAGACTGACTATAAAGGGATTAGGCGCAAGTAAGTATCTTGTTTTTGATAGTAGCCTGAGAAAACAAAGGATATAATAAGACAAATACAAGCAGTCCTTGTTCCAGTACAGCTTCTCTGTTCCTGTTCTCTGGATTCTGTGATTCTACTTTTTTTTTCTTTATGGCCATAAGTTTGCAGGTGACACCAAACTGTTGACCCACATGAGAGTAGGGAGGCTCTACAGAGAGACTTGGATAGATTAGATTGATGGACCAGCGTTAATGGAATGAGTTTCAAGAAGGCCAAGTGCCAAGTCTGGCATTTGGGTCACAAGAAGCCCCTGCAGTGGCTGGAAAGCTGTGTGGCAGAAAGAGACCTGGGTGTTCTAACTGACAAGTGATATGAGCCAGCAGTGTGCCCAGGTGGCCAAGAAAGCCAATGGCAGTCTGGGTTGTATTAGAAATAGTGTGACCAGCAGAAGGAGGGAGGTGATTGAACCCCTGTAATCAACACTGGTGAGGCAACATTTTGAGTATTGTGCCCAGGTTTGGGCACCTCAATACAGGAGAGATATCAGGGTGCTGATAAAGCTTTCTGTCTTATCAGGATCTCCTGTTCCATGCAATTAGGTGATTGTATCACTACCAGAAATATGATGTAACGCTTCAAATTCAAACTACTCCGAGTAGCCTGTCTGAAAAGACAAACACAGTGTTTGTTACTGTTGGGTAATGTCAGACAAGCTGATTGCATCAAGAAAGTTAATGAGGGTTCTGTCATAGCTTATTGCAAGATCCTGTATTTGGTGATGATACGAACGTGACAATGTGTTGTGGTATTTTAAATACCTTTTCCCACCAAGAGCTGGTCTAGAATAGCCAGAGCTATGTAGCCTGAAAAGCTACAATAGCTTATACCAAATTCAGTTGGAGTCATTCAGCCCAATAAACAAGGTGCATAAGATCTAGATAGTGGTCTAAGTTTATTTATAAAAACAAAGCTAAAATAAATAGAGCTGTTTTTTTCTTTGAGCCCAGTGATAATTTCACTGTAGGAAGGAGAAGCAGTCCAACAAGTCATTTTGTCATGTTTCTTTTAATACAGAATTTATCCCTTAATACAGTTCCACTGTCTGGATTTGATTTCTGTCTGTTATTTCAGCTGTTTTTCCAGTAATCTGCTCTTTGGCAGCCCTGGATTGATTTATCTGTTGAAAACATTTGTTTCCTGTAGCAATTGCCTAAAGATGGATTTTTCATCATCTTCTCTAATACCTTGAGATGCAATTTTTAGCTATTTAAAGCTAAAAATTTCAAACTTCAGGTAATGCAACAGAAACATCTGAGGGTGATTTTCTTCCCCCTCCCCAAGATACTCGAACAGCTTTGCCTTTCCTTTAGGCCAAGTAATTATTTTGCTCAGAATTATAAAATATTCTTAGTAGTTTATTAAGTGACTAAGCAGGCATTTGTTATGGGTTAGTTGATTTTATTTTCATATGATTTTTTAGGCAACAGTTCTTCCTCGAATTACAGAGTAGACTTGAGATGTTCACACAGAGAAATTTTTTGAAGAACAGAGTGTATTTAAAAAAAAAAGCTATTTCATTTAGGGAAGATACAGTATTCCTTGGTTTGTGCCTTTCAGAAACTTTCATAGAGAATCATAGAATTGTTATGGCTGGAAAGGACCTCCATGATCAAGTCTAGTTCTCAGCCCAGCCTCTCCCTAACCCTTAGACCATGGCCTCAAGTGCTCTAGATATTTGGGATTTTTTTTTTTCTTTTTTGTTACTCCTCTACCTCCCTGGGCAGCCTATTCCAGTGCCCAATCACTCTGTCAGTAAAGAACTTCTTTCTAAGATCCAATCTAAACCTCTTCTGACACAACTTGAGGCTGTTTTCCCCTCATCCTTTTGTTAGTTGTGTCATGCTAGTTCTGGAAGAGTTTAGGTACTTTGGAAAATTTCAACAGTTACCTGCATATTGAGGCCAAACTTCATCTTTCCCTTCTGGATCGGTGGCATGAGCAGATTGTTTTGATTCCTTGGATTTTCAGTGGAAAAAACAGAAACTGACAGCTTTTAAAATTTTTTGTTCTGATATGATTAGAGGGGGTAGGGAAGTATATTAGTAGCAGCCTGTTTTTACCAGTGGCAAAGAATTTTTCTCTTTTTACTTTAGATTTATTGGTTTTGTATGTTTCTGTTCTCTCTTCTCTAAGGCCTGTTAAGACCTCTCACCCTTGCTTTTCAAGGCAGGTAAATTTCAGTAATTGTGCTGTGCTGCAGCATGTATTCTTAAAAAATTTCCCAAGGACTGTGGACTGACAGCAGATCAGCTCTAAAGTGCAGAGAGCATAAAGAATTTGCTAGTCAAATGAAATAGAGAATGGGAGTTGAACCACTTGTCTTCATGGTGCAGAGGACTATAGGAAGGAGGAAATAGCTACGAAGACATTGTTGTGAGTGCCTTTCTTAGTTCTTGGTTTCAAGCAGTTACCCTGCAGCAGATGTGGCTTTTACTCGGTCTTTGACGGTGATTTCTTTATCAGTGTTTTTGTTTCTGTCTAAATACTTAAATTTTCCATTGTGATGTTGGAGAACTGTTCTGAGAAACAGCCATCTTGTTGTCATTCTAATACAAAGGCAAGAACAAAACATGTTCAAGTTCAATCTGCAAAACCCAATATGCCCCAAAGAAGTGTTGTGTGTCCCAGCTTACAATCTCGTGCCTTTGAGGAAGACTGATTTTACTAACTCCAAAGGTAGTCAGTGCCAGGCAGTGAATCGAAATTCCTTCTGTTTCCCCAATATTGGAAGAGGAGCTTGTTTGGCAAGGAGCAAGGTTGGCACCCGGGATTGCTGCTGCATGGTGTCATGTTGCTGCTCCTTATGGTCTTTTCTGTTTTACAGCACTTAAACCTGACTGGAAATAAGAGCTTGTGGAGAAAATACCTGTTTGAAATATCCAGTATATTTTATGGAGAGAGTTCTTTCCACTGGCCAGATTTGACCAATGCTGTTTTTATTATTAAAGAATAAATCATCTCTTTGAAACGGTGATTTCCTTACTCTATGGCTTTGCTGTGGAATATAGGTCATCAGATTTTAGAGCAAGCAACCATAGAGTACAGGAAACCAGCTGATACTTGGTTTTGGTATGAATGCTGCCTGCAAGCTTCATATAGCAATGAAAAAAACAAACCCCCAAACTCAAACCCCCAAGTTTACCAAACTCAAGCTATGAAGAACAGGACACTTTTTGTTGCTACCTTTATATTTTCCAAATATTTAAATAAATAGCTGTCTCGAGAAGCTGGAGGCAAAGAGTGTGAAGAGGTGGTAGAGTGGGTTTTATTTGCAGTGTTTGCCTTATCCTTGAGGCAGAATAAGCTCTGTGCTTAAGCTGGTTTGATTTTTCTGCTAGGCTACCCAGTAAACCTGTTTGCCAAAGCTTAATGTGTAAGAGTGATATTTTTAATTTTGATTCTTTTAATAAGATACACGTAAAGACTCGTGTCAGTAAGAGGCACCCCTGTTAGGAGAATAGTTCAGTGTGTGGACAAGGTCCTGAATAACTGGAGATTTTTTTACTGTATTGTCCCCAACTTGGTGGGAGGGTACCTTTGTACCCAACACCTTACCTGAAAATCTGCTTCTTCTCTGGACCATAGGTTATTTCCTCTAGTGTTCATGTTGCTGCTTCTACCAGATATAGAAATGGTAGGGATTTGGATCTTCTCTATTGGGCACTGTTGAGACCTCACCTTAGTACTTGGGACAGTTCTGGGCCTCTCACTTCAAGAAAGAGATTGAGGTACTGGAGCGGGTCCAGAGAAGAGCAATGAGGCTGGAGATGGGACTGGATGGAAAGCCTGATGAAGAGAGGCTGAGGGAGCTGGGGTTATTTAGCCTGGAGAAGAGGGGACTCGGGGGGAACCTTATCATGCTCTACGACTACCTGCAGGGAAGTTGTAGGCAGGTGAGGGTTGGGCTCTTTTCCCAGGCAACCAGTGAGAGGATGAGAGGGCAGGGCCTGGTGCTGTGCCAGAGGAGGATTAGGTTGGGTGTTAGGAAGCCCTTCCTCATGAAAAGGGTGATCAGACACTGGAATGGACTGCCCAGGGAGGTGGTAGAGTCCCCATCCCTATAGGTTTTTAAGGACAACCTAGTGCCATGTGGTGATACTAGGTTATAGGCTGGGCTTCATGATCTCAGAGGTCTTTTCAGCATCAATAATTCTGTGATTCTCTAATCTCAGTGGGTTTGTTTTATTTTTACATTGTCCTTCGTGTCTGTGATTTGCAGTGGTTGGCAATTACTGGTGAAGAGCAGCAGTGGTACTTTTCTCTGTTAATGGCATGTGTCAGTCACGTTCTTACCTGAGTTGCAGTACCACCCACATGCCTACCATTCTTCTGAAGGGTTCTTCACCCTGATGATCTTTAATATTAAGGTAAATAAACTTGGTTGTTTTCACCAAGCAACTCCAAACAGTGAATCTTTGTAAAGTTTTAAGTGATTCACTTCTTTATGTATAATCTGGAGAATTGAGTGGGGAAAGCTGTTTCTGTCCTTTATAATAAATATCTTCAGTATTCATAGTGGGATGTGTTTAAAGATTACTGTTTGGAATTTACTGGAGGCAATGTGAAAAACCGTGGTTCAGAAATGGCACAGATATTTTCTTGTCTATGCAGCTGTCCTCTGATTCATTTTTCCTTAAATTGCAATTCCTTATTTTTAAAATTGAAGCGTAAAACCAGTCTGCAAAGCCTCTGTATCTAGGCACCCAGTACAACAAACAGTTTGTGTCTATGAGCAGACTAATTATTTGTTGTTACTAGCGAAATAGAGATTTTCTTTCACAGAGAAGATAGTGGTGCCAAGGAAAGTGATGTGATTACTTTCCAGTCATGAGGTTCTGCTTTGTTTTTCTTTTGGAAAATCTTGTTCTTAATACTTTTCCTGGAAATCAAAATACGGATCACAGAATGACAAAATGTTAGGGATTGGAAGGGACCTCAAAAGATCGTCCAGTCCAACCCCCCTGCCACAGCAGGATCCCTTAGATCAAGTCACACAGGAATATGGCCAGGCAGGTTTGAAACATCTCCAGAGAAGGAGACCCCACAACCTCCCTGGGCAGCCCCTTTCAGTGTTCTGTCACCCTCACCAGGAAGAAGTTTCTTCTCATCATTATGCAGACCCCCCTCTGTTCCAGCTGACACACGTTGCCCCTTGTCGTATCATTGGCTGCCACTGAGCAGAGCCTGGCTCCTTCCTCCTGACACCTGCTCTTTCCATATCTGTAAACATTAATAGGGTCACCCCTCTGTCTCCTTTTTTAATTAGCTAAAGAGACGCAGCTCCCTCAGCCTTTCCTCATCACGGAGATGTTCCACTCCATCATCTTTGTGGTCCTGTGCTGGACTGTCTCAAGCATCTCTGTGTCCTTCTGGAAGTGAGGGGCCCAGAACTGGACACAGTATTCCAGATGTGGTTTTACCAGGGCATAATAGCGTGGGAGGAGAACTTTTCTCGATCCACTTCTAATCTACTAAACCGCTCCCCTTCTAATCTACTCCTGGAGNGGTCACCCCTCTGTCTCCTTTTTTAATTAGCTAAAGAGACGCAGCTCCCTCAGCCTTTCCTCATCACAGAGATGTTCCACTCCATCATCTTTGTGGTCCTGTGCTGGACTGTCTCAAGCATCTCTGTGTCCTTCTGGAAGTGAGGGGCCCAGAACTGGACACAGTATTCCAGATGTGGTTTTACCAGGGCATAATAGCGTGGGAGGAGAACTTTTCTCGATCCACTTCTAATCTACTAAACCGCTCCCCTTCTAATCTACTCCTGGAGGCCATTGGCATTCTTGGCCACAAGGGCCTGTTACTGGCTCATGCCTCATCCTGCTGGCCACCAGGACCTCCAGCTCCCTTTCTCGTACGCTGCGTTCCAGCAGGTCAGTCTCCAGCCTGAACTGGTACCTGGGATTGTTCTTGCCCAGGTGCTAGACTCTGCTCTGCCCTTGAATTTCATTCAGTTCTTCCATGCCTGACTCTCCAGCCTGTCCAGCTCTCGCAGAATGGCAGCACAGTGTACTAGTGTGTTGATCGCTCTTCCCAGCCTTGTGTCATCAGCAAACTTGCTGCCAGTGCACTCTCTTCCTTCATCCAAGCCATTAATGAATATTCTAAACTATAATACTGTTACAGCAGTCATTGCTCTATGCTAGGTTGATTTTTAATCTTGGGAAACTCTGTCTGTAAGCCAAGTAAGTGCTTGCTTGTTTGTTTCTGCGTAGTCAGTGTAACTGACAAACAGTTGATGGCTAATAAAATGTTAGTTAGTATGAACATAGACTTATCTTCGTATATAAAGATTACACAGGGAGAAGCTAAGGATAAAATGATAGCACTCTTGTTCAGAGATTAGTGACTCAGCCAAAACACAGAGTAAAGCTTTTTTTCTGTCATTTTAGTATCCTCTTACCCTTGCTTTTCAAGGCAGGTAAATTTCAGTAATTATTTTGTATCGCCATGCTTCTTTGATCTGAAAATACGTTTGTCAGAAAGGTTCCCATGGAATGGTTCTTTTTAAACGTTGTAATCCTTTATCACAGTAGGTTTTATTTAACCAAATTTAGAAAATATTCGTTCTGTGTTGCTACTTTTCTGATTTCTCTTTTTTTTTCTTCCGTGTGGTATTGCTCATCAAAGTGTGGAGGAAGAATTAACTTCTCTATAGGAAGGAGCATGACCATTCCTTTGTAGCAATGCCTTCCTTGTGGCAGTAGCACATACTTCCTGCTGTTTCTTACTGTGCAGAGGACTTCCACAGTGCAATGTTTCCTCTTTCTGAAGGTATGCTGGAAGAGCTGTTCTGACTCATGGCTCTGGTGTTGTGGGGAGTTACCATCTGCTCTGAGGTTTCACTCCTTGCAGCAGTGTTGGCAGAAGAGCAGGTGCATTTACACCTCAACCACATTTGTTCATTCGGGACAAAACTGCACCAGCTGCTTAAACCAAGCTGCTGAATGTCATGCAGCAGTAGCTGAGGAGCTTTATGGTTGCTGACTTCCTTGTCCCTGACTTCATTCCCACTCTGCTAGTTACTGCCTTTCCATTAACTTCAAACCGTCTCTTTCAGCGACGGCTCACCTCCCGGATTGTCTGCTGCCAACTTTGGGAAGTAAAATAGTCGACACTGGTGAGGCTTTACCTTGAGTACTGGGGGCAGTTCTGGGCCTCTCACTTCAAGAGACTGAGGCACTGGAGTGGGTGCAGAGGAGCATCAAGACTTGTGAAGGGACTAGAAGGAAAGTCTGATGAGGAGAGGGCTGTGAGAGCTGGAGAAGAGGAGACTTGGGGGACTTTATCACTGTCTATCACTTCCTGAAGGGAAGTTGTGGGTGGGTGGGGGTGGACTCTTTGCCCAGGCATCTAGTGATGGGATGAGAGGACAGTGTCTGAGACTGCACCAGGGAAGGTTTACATTGGATGTTAGGAAGCCCCTCTTCATGGAAAGGGTGATCAGACACTGGAATGGATTGCCCAGGGTAGTGGTGGAGGCTCTGTCCCTGGAGGTATTCAAGAAAAACCTGAAAGTGGCACTTAGTGTCATTGTCCTGGGCTGGACTGGATGATCTTAGAAGTCTTTTCCAGCCACAATCATTCTGTGATTCTTTGATTTAACACGACTATAGACTGTATAACTGTCTCTTATGTTCTGACTAATGGAATCAAGAACAAATCCTTCCATTTTAAGCCATCAGCTGGGCATAAGAAGGAAAGAGCCTAATGAATGAGAAATATTTGAGTTTAGTTGTAGTTCTTAGATTTTGGGTTCTGTTCTTAGATTTTTTTTGCATGCCTAATAGGTGACTTTGGTGTGGAAAAAGGTGAGTTTAAGTGTACAATAAGTAAAAAAGGAGTGAGTCCTGCTAAAGCTAATGACAAAAGGGAAATGCAATAACTGAGGAAGAGTGACTGGAGAGTTGCCTGGTGGAAAAGGAAGCGGGGGTGTTGGTTGACAGCTGGCTGAACATGGGCCAGTAGTGCGTCTCGGTGTCCAAGAGCTCATCTGCTCAATTGTTGAGGTTTTAATTTTTAGTGCACATGTTTTCCAACAACAGTCCAGAGCTCTACTGTTAATTAGTTGTATGAGATGTCCACCAGGAAGTTCCCTTAACAGAAGTCCTGAGTGGTTTGTGTACTTGTAGATGTGTGAGCTCAAGGCTCTAGAACTGCTTTCTTCTGGTTTCCAGAGTATCTGACCCGCTTGTGTTCCTGTTTTTATTATGAAACTGAAACTAATGTGGGTTTGTTTTGACTGAGAAGAGGTAGAGGGCAGTCGTGTAACTGGAACTGTTATAGCAGCTTGGAGTAGGTTTTCGTGAAAAGCTTGAACTAGGGCTGCTGGACTGGTTGTGTATGGGAAAAGTTATGTGTCTGCACTGGCTGTGGGGAAGGTCAAGGACATTAAAGGCCTCACAAGTCAAATGTAATTGCAGGAATGTGCATGGTATGCTCTGGAGTGTCCAATCCCAATGAGAAACTCCTTGCAGTCATGTCATGCTTGTAATATTTCCTTTGTTTTCAGATTAAATGTTAGCAAGGAGGAATTATCTCAGGCTGCCTTTACCAGTGTAGTTCTAGAACAAACATTTCATATATCAGTGTGTTTCTCTAGTTGCATTGTTGTAATTGTCTTTGGCTTTACAAATGTTGCATTTTTCCTGTATTTACAATTAAAATGCTGCTACAAAAAACTTCTAGTTCACAGCTATACTGATTGTTTATGGCAAATAGTACTCAAACCCTTCAGCAACACTTTTCATAGAATAGAATGGTTTATGCTGAAAGGGACCTTGAATATCATCTAATTCTAACCCCCTCCTGCTGTAGGCAGGGACATCTCTCTCCCACCAGACCAACTTGCACAATGCTCTGTCCCACCTGGCTTTGAACACTTGACCCTTAAATGGCCCATGACTCTGAGAAAGAGACCTGGACCTGAATGGTCAGATTCTGTGATGACCCACAGCCCCCCATTCCAGCTAAAAAAAGTTCATGGAGGATTTATGTGCTGTAGGGATGAGCACCACATTGCCAGAGGTCTACAAGGGGACCTTTCTGCCTCATGAGGGGAAGGATTTACAATTTGCAATATTGCATGTAGTATGGATTTAATCAACTGTTCACAACATACCTTCAAAAACTGAAATAAAACTTATTCTAGCAGTAAAAGTCACTCTAACAGTGATTCTATTACCTGGACTTGGTGTTGCTCAGATTCCATCATCTGTTTGTGAAATACTCATGCTTGGGCTGGAAATGCTGCTAATCTGATTTTGTAATCTGTGAATATTGCAGCTGTTACTTAAATGATTTCGTATTTTCCTTTTGTTATTAGATGCTTGTGGCTGGAAGAGAATAACTGACCCGACATGGAAGTCAAAACTTCATTTAGCAAAGTCAGTAAGATTCCTGAAACTGTGTCTACGTTAATTAATGAAGACTTTGTCCTGGTTCATCAGCAATCTGAAGGCACCCTTGGAAAAGACGAAAAACCTGAGCTAAAGGTTTACTTTATTTTAAAGCTGTATTAAGATTTATATTGAGCAGAAGATTACAACTTTCTTTGAATATGTAGATAAGATACTTATGTGTGTTTCAGCAGACTCTTAGACTGACATTTTTGTCCCTGCTTATTACTGTTAAAATTAATAGCTTGGATTAAGCAGATCTACCCGAAGCAGTGGTTCTTGTTTTAATGTCTTTAGGGGTTGGCTCTGTTAGTGGATAAATATAAATATAAATCAGTGGATTTATGTGTGAGTAATGGACTAAAAAGGCTATTTTCAAAGAATGAGCTTCAGATTAAGGCTTGGGAAACACTCTTTATGTAGGAAGCAGAGACTCTTACTGTTAGCTTAAAAGCATGTGATTAGGCTGCATAGGAATAGAACACAAAAGGTCTTGGGTTTAATTTTTAATGGAGTTTTCCTGCTTAGTGCTACTTTAGGCATGACTAAGACTTTTTCTGACAGCTTTCTACCTCTGAATAGCTGGATATTTTAGCTTTTGGGTGACGGGTGATGGGTTAATTACAAATTTCTCCAGATGAGCTGCAGTAGCTGATTTACTGGTTTTGGTCTGCTTGGAACAATAGGAGTTTGTTCCCCTTGAAATGACAGTAAGTGCTTGGTCTTTCTGCATCACTGTTTGGTGCTTATTGACACCCCCCCCATGATTTCTGTCTGTATTAAGCACTAGCTGCTTCTTTAGTGATTATGGCTGGAAAGAGGCAGGTGAGCTGAAGGAGGAATCCGTGGCGCAACTGTTGCTGCCCAATGAGTGTGTTTGGGCTGAGAAGCTGATACTTGGGAAAGGCGAAAGGCTTTAGTTGTATTTTCCTAGGGTTGCTTATGGCTAAGCAAGTAACTTTTTTTCTTAAGGCTGGTCTGTAACAAAATCTTGTCCATCCTTGTTTTGAATGGAGACTCCACATTTGAGAAGAGGACTGTAATTTTTCAGGGGGATGGTTGATGAGTTAGCAGCCAGAACATATGTGTTATAGGTAATGGCATGTGACGTGGATTATATTTCATTTAATTTTGTTGATGCTTAGTGTGTTGCCGCATTTGCTTTTGCAATCATAGAATGTTAGGAATTGGAAGGGACCTTGAAAGATCATCCAGTCCCCTTGCCAGAGTAGGATCACCTAGATCAAGTTGCACAGGAATGTGTCCAGGTGGGTTTTAAACATCTCCAGAGAAGGAGACATTGCAATCTCTCTGTGCAGCCCATTCCAGTGGTCTGTTACTTTCACTGTGAAGAAGTTTCTTCTCATGTTTATGTGGAACCTCCTGTGTTCCAGCTGACATGCATTTCCCTGCAATGAGTAAGACTGTTAGAAAAATGACAGTGAAGGTAAAACAGTACCTTTACCAAATGTAATCTCCTTATGGTTTACAGGTCTTTTCAAATGGAGATGATCAGCTGGAGAAGGCAATGGAAGAGATGCTGAGAGAGTCTGAAAAAGACCAGAACAATGTCACTGCTCTCCAAGAAGATTCCAGTGATGGAAACATCCAGGCAACTCAAGAGGAGTCAGCAGCTCAAACAAATCAGCCATCTTTGCACCTTGCTTTAGACCCTTCTACTACAGGTATTGTCGGAGTGCCTCCCTGTCAATCCGAGAGGGTGAGGCAGCTTTAGATTTGATATATGTACTAGGAATTATTGTGCTACATTTCTGCTCTTTGAAGTTTTGGTGAAAGAGATGAAATGTTATGTAAACTATATTGTATGTGTTTTATATAAAATATATAGTCACTTTTAAAATTTGTGTTGGCAATGCAAGGCTGCAGCCATCTTTGTGGGCTTGAATTAGTATTCTTTCTCTCTTGGTATTGTATCACATAATTTAACCTGTGCTTGGGAAGTAAAACAAAAGCTTTTTGATTGACAGTTTATGTGTAATGGGAACACCCTGCTCTTAATTACACGTTTACTGTATTTTTAAACTTGCCTTACTGGAGAGATTTTTTCTGTGGAGCTCATTTGGAAGAGAAATATGTAAAAAATGTAAGTGAATGGTTAAAGAGATGTTTTCTTCTTTTTCAGAAATCTGTGCACCAAGGCCATCTTCCCCCAGTCAACCTTTGGAAGAAGAGAGCGTACTGTTTAACAAACTGACTTACTTAGGTTTCACCAAGGTGTCTGCCCCT
Source organism: Upupa epops (assembly GCA_013397515.1). Classification (NCBI taxonomy): domain Eukaryota; kingdom Metazoa; phylum Chordata; class Aves; order Bucerotiformes; family Upupidae; genus Upupa; species Upupa epops. Next base: position 62,807 of record VZRI01007107.1, on the reverse strand, counting down.
CGAAATGAGGCAGAAGCTCGGCAGGCTATGGCACACCTGAAATCCTCAAGTCTAGCCCCTTTACCTGTAACACTTTATGTTCCAAACATTCCAGATGGCACTGTAAGGTAATGTACAAATGTTTCTTCTGTTACTTGCACAGATGAGTAAATACCTGTAGATTCCCCTGATCTTTTAACTTCAGAGGATATCAGTAGACAAAAAACTGGAGTAGAATGTGCCTGTTACTGTAAAGGTGAATCCTTGTGCATTTAAGGTCAAGTGACAGCAGTGTCAGCTTTCAGGAGTGTTTGTGTTCCTGCACATGTGATTGCAGACCAGTGATGATCACTGTTACTGCGGTACTGTAGTTGTCTGTATTTGGGAGCGTAAAAGAGATTAAATGGTTTTGGTTGCAATTTGTATAATTTGGCAAAGCATGACATCTCTGTCTCTACTGTCCATCTTCTACACTTGAATTTAGCACTGATTACAGTTCAGGTATTTATTAAATTGCAGAAAAGCCTTTTACACAGCATCTGTTCTTCACCACCTTCTTTGGTCTCCTTGTTCTTTTTTATGACAGAATAATCAATCAGTTAACCAATACGGAGACAGTGTCTTTTCCCATCTACAAGGTGTTGTTCTGTGTGCGTGGGCAAAATGGCACGTCGGAGAGCAACTGTTTTGCCTTTACCGAGAGTAGCTGCGGAACAGAAGAGTTCCAGATCCACGTCTTCTCCTGTGAGATTAAAGAGGCCGTAAGTGTTAATGTTGTACAGTGACTAGTGAAAAGCAATGTTTCAACAAGCTATTCCAGATGTGAAAATGATGTATACAGTGCCCTGAAAAATGTTACTGTGTGTGGAATGAGTTTCACAGTCAATGCAGCCAGTCATGCACAAATAATAATAGAATTAAGTTTTAGGATTTTGCTAGAATTCCAAAGGGCACCACCATGGGAAGATTTAGGAAGCCTCACTTTCAGGCAGATGTTCTGTTTTTTATCCCTCATTTGGATAGGTTTTGACTACAGTTGCAGCATAGACCTTGGGGGTTACGATCATTTTAAGTTGTCTGCTCTGTTTTAGGAAGAACCATTTGATATTTGGGAGAGAGGGAAGAATAGAGGGTTTTGACACCCGCAGGAGGATGCTGTAGGTTTTGTGCTAAATACACAATCTGAGAAGTCATTACTTGTGCTCTCTAATGAGCTGTATTCCTGATGTTATGTAATAACTTGGTGAGTGTTACATGAGCAGTGACCATGAGGTGAATGCAAATAGGGGGTGTTGCTAGTTATGAAACGGCTCTGTCTGGAAAATTTGGGGTATGTGAGGTATGGTCTGAGCTCTGTGTAAGAGGCAGATGACAGTAGTAGTTTGATCATCTTCAAAACCCTGTGACAGTACCCCATTAAAAATGGTCTTTATTTGTTACATTGATTCTTTCACTTCCCTGCAGGTCAGCAGGATTTTGTACAGTTTCTCAACAGCATTTAAACGTTCTTCCAGACAAGCATCTGAGCATGTTAAGGACTTTGTTCTTCCTACTCCAGACAGTGATGTCTACACTTTCAGTGTTGCCTTAGAAGTCAAAGAAGATGATGGCAAAGGAAACTTTAGGTAATCTGAATGGAAAGGGAAAATTGGAAATCTCTTTTGGAAGTGGAACCGAATGACCAGTTGCAGTGCAGTAACACCAGTTTAACCTCTTTTCATAAGTAGATTTGTTATAAAGAGGGAGATGCTGCTTTGCCTTTGCAATTTCCTTTTCTGTGTCTTTTATCCCAGTGTTTTTCTAGTTCTTTTAAATACATGATTTTTTGTGGAGATGCTCAGGCTAGGCTTGTGTACATGGAACAGATAGGAGAAAGTCTATTAAGAACTTCAGTCCAACCCATTTTCTTGAGTAAATGCAGTTTGGTGTTCTAGATTTTTTTTTTTACTTGTAATATAATGTAATCTCATGAATTCCAACTTCATAGTCCCTAAACTTTCAGGAGATAGAGACTGGAATATTGTGTCCAGTTCTGGGCCTCTCAGTTCCAGAAGAACACAGAGGTATTTGANCACCCAATGCTAGGACAAGGGGTAGTGGGTGTCAGCTGGAACAGAGCAGGTTCCACATAAGGATGAGAAGAAACTTCTTCCTGATGAGGGTGACAGAGCTCTGGAAGGGGCTGACCAAAGATGATATGGAGTCTCTGTCTTCAAAGATGTTTAAAACCCTGTTGGCCGTGTTCCTGTGTGACTGAATCTGCTGTGGTGGGGGGATTGGACTGGATGGTCTTTTGAGGTCCCTGCCAATCCCTAATATTCTGTGTTTCTATGGTAGGGGACTGAAGTATTCTTTGTCTAGTAAGTCATTACAAGATTTATTTATAACAGAAGAGAGAGTTGGTAAGAATTACATCTGTGAAAACATCCTATTTATGCTTTGCTTCACTGCTGATATATAGCCTGTTCTGTAATTTAAAACCTCCAAAAATCTCATGCATTGTGGGACCTGTTTAAGCAGGACAACTTTCTTTTCTGTATTTATCAACTAACGCTTTGTACCTCTGCTAAAGAAACTTGTTTCATTATTCTTTCTAGCCCTGTACCGAAGGACAGAGAGAAGTTGTATTTCAAGCTTAAACAGGGAGTTGAGAAGAAAGTGGTGATTACAGTACAGCAACTCTCGAACAAAGAACTGGCCATTGAAAGGTGAGATTTTATAAAAATACTGCAGGTTAAGTTTTTGAGAGAAAATAATTTAACATTCTTTTCCCTGGCTTTGCAAATGTGATAGCAAAGAAAACATAACAGTAGTAACACACAGTTCCTGGTGCACAGCATAGTTAGTTTGTAGGTGTTCAGCTGGGTTTCCAATTTCTTTTGAAGCATTTGTGTTGTTAGGTGAAAACAAGTAACCCAGCCTGTCCCACGCGAAAGCATTTTTGGTTTTTTGTCTCTTCATTCTTTTTGAATGAAGTGTTCAGGACACTCAGGACATAGGAATGCTTTCAGTTTTGCTTTCTATTGTTTCTAAATTTGTTTGCTGAGTATTGCAAAGTGATGCATTTATTACAGTCCTACATTACAAGCGTCTCACTGTTTAGTACTGGGTTCTCTGAGATATGTTAAACCTTGGAGTATGTTAGTCTGTTAGAGGAGTGGATGTGAACTTTAAGAATTTGATTAGAGCTGCTGCTTAGAAGGATGAATCTTTTGGTGAAGGCTTAAAGATGAGTAGATTTCTTTTTGTAACTTTGCAACAGTGTGATCTTAAGTATTTCTCTTCAAGTGAAATGGTATGAGAGTTATCCCTTTTGGACAGTATAATCTGACATTTCATGTAAAGGGTGAAGAATTAGTGTTAGTTACCGAGTTTGTTATCAAGGAACTCTTGTTACTACAGTAGTAGTAACTAAGGTATTACTTCAATAGCTTTAAATAGCTTTAATACTTTAATAGTAGCTAAGGCGCTTCCTTCTCAGTTGCTCGACTCGTTGACGCCACCAGATGGCAGTCTCGGCAAAAGAGTATCAATAGGAGGCTTTAATTTTGGTGAAAAGGGAATTCAGGAGAACAGAAAAATCAAGAAAAAAACCCACAACCCTCCCCAAACCCAAGACTGATCTCTTGACTCGCCTTCAAGCTCTGATTTCAAATACAAAGCAGTAATTTTAGGTAAGGACTATGCAGCAGATTTTTTAGTAATAATTTTTTATGCTGTAAAACTGTGAATTTGCTACTGGTTGGCTTAAATTTTTTTTCCAATTTTAAATACATTTTTAATTAATTTTGGCTTCAGAAATTGGTTACCGAGTGAAGAGCTCTTCTAAGCATTTCTGAGTATCATTTGGTTGCTGTATTTTTTCCTCCAAAAAAGTATATCTGCCTTCCTTAGAAATTAACTTTTATTTTGATGTTTAGGGTAATCAATTCAGATGCTATTTTTGTCACCACAAGCTTTGCTGATTAAAGGTTCCTTAATTGATGTGACCCAGGCTTGTTAGCGATTTCATGCACTTACCCTGCATTAAAATTCAGAGCTGATATCAAAGATAAGTTCAGATTACCTCAGTTTCTAGTTGGAAATTAGAATGCTGTTGCTGAAGAAATCCAGTCTCTGAAGAGTTTAAGAACCTTTCTTTGTAGACTGAAGTTAAGACAGGGGAGGTCTAAATTGGATCCTAGGAAGAAATCCTTTAGAGAAAGAGTGGTGAGGCACTATAACAGCCTTCCCAGGGAGGTAGTTGAGACACCATCCCTGCAGGTGTTTAAAGAAGCACGTAGACATGGTGCTTCATGCCCTGTTAGAGTGACAGCATGGATCAGGTTAGTTTGTGTTTTTTGATCTCGCAGGTATTTAGGTGTTTTTGATCTGGGAGGTCCTTTCCAACCAGGATTATTCTGTGATGCTGTCATCCAGTGATAGGACAAGGGGCAGTGGGTGTCAGCTGGAACAGAGGAGGTTCCACATAAATCTGAGAAGAAATTTCTTCCCAGTAAAAGTGACAGAGCACTAGAAGGGACTGCCCAGGGAAGTTGTGGAGTCTGTCTCTCTCTCACACTCTGTGTGTTTTGTGTCTCTGTCTCTCTCCATCTCTTTCTTTCTTTCTTTCTTTCTCTCTCTCTCTCTCTCTCTCTCTCTCTCTCTCCCTCTCTCTCTTCCTCTCCATTTAAAGCCTTCCTTGCCGTGTTCCTGTGTGACTGGATCTAGATGATCCTACTCTGGCAGGGGGATTGGACTGGATGATCTTTTGAGGTCCCTTCCAATCCCTAACATTCTGTGATCCTGTCTTGGCAAAAACAACCTGGCATTGCAGAGAGAGTACTCACTACCTCATGGTGTTCAGACAGGCCCTGTGTCTGGGCTAGATGTTCCCATGTTAACTTTATACCATCAGTTTTACCTGTGGGTAGCATTGTATTTAGAAATGGAGATACATATGAGTGAAGAATAATTTCAGTGTGGTTTTTGCAAGTCTAGGAACTAGCTGAATTTAATCGGAGCACTGTGCCTGCATGTAGCTACTTGGTAGCCAGCTGGAAACCCAGGAAAACCAATCTGTCAGAAACAGTAAAGCTGAGGTCACACTCTGTGCAGGTTGCTTTGAATCCTTTTTTAGAGGTCATGCCTCTAAAATCAGAGGCTGAATGCATTGACATCTGCTTGTGTAAGATGTATTTCTTCATGCAAGTGAGGGTCCTGAACTCTTCTTAAACTTGGTGGGAAGAGAAGCCCTGACTGTTCTAATAGCAGGATGCTGCTAGTCATCATAAGTAACTGCTTCTGCAAGAGGCAGGGGTTAGTGGTTCCTCACTCCCACTCTTACGAAAGTGAAATTCCCAAAAACATTGGTTGTCGCACATGAGAGCTTGTGTACATCTGCGAGCTATCTGCACAGCAAGAGCTGAGTAGGGTCTGTGAGCTGTTAGCTTTGAAAAGCACAGATATCTCTACCCCAGAACAGAAAGCAGTCAGTCAGCCCACTGGAATGTTCTGCCTGCTCAAATTAATCTCAGAGTAGGCTGCTCATGTGGTTTTAACTGCAAGTCCAAGTACCCTGGTTGTTTTACATGGCACTGTGTGATGCTGTAGAGATAAATCCAAACTGCTGTCTACTCTTTACCACTCTGCTTTTAAAAATTCTGGTAGTGAAACAGTACAGAGAAGGAAAAATACAGTGGTGGATATGTTATTAAGTGTAATGAGGTGGCAAATGAAACTTGTACACCCGCATGTAAGGGGCCAGACTTACTAGGTGGTGTAGTAGTTGCCTATGTTAACACTTTGCCTGCCGTGGTAGTTGCTATTGTTGTTGTCTCTGTTAATGGTGTTTTGTGCTTGCCTGAAAGCTGAGAAACTCAGAACTTGACAAAGTCCTGGACAGCCTGATTTGAGGCCTCATCTTGAGTAGTGTGTGTGGGTCTGGGCCCCTAGCTTCAAGAAAGAAATTGAGCTACTGGAACGGGTCCAGAGGAAAGGAGCGAGGCTGGTGAAGGGACTGGAGGCAAGGTCTGATGAGGTGCGGCTGAGGGAGCTGGGGTTGTTTATCTTGGAGGAGACTCAGGGGGACTTTATCCCTCTCTATAACTACCTGAAAGGAAGTTTTAGTGAGGTAGGGGTTGAGCTCTTCTCCCAGGCAACTAGTGACAGGATGAGGGGAGGGTTAGTTTGGATGTTAGGAAGCCCTTCCCCATGGAAAGGGTAGTTAGACACTGGAACAGACTGCCCAGGTTGATGGTGGAGTCTCCATCTCTGGAGGTGTTTTAAGGACAGACTGGATGTAGCCCTTAATACCATGGTCTAGCTGATGTGGTTAGGTGAGGGGCTGGAATGGATAATCTTGGAGGTCTTTTCCAGCCTCAGTAATTCTGTGATTCAGGTTGGTTCTCTTTTGACGAGAGGCTGAGACAGGCTGTTTGGTGAGATCACCCTTGGTGTGTATGCACTGTTCTGAGAAGCACTGATGAAAACGGACATGGCTGAGGATTAGAGAACTGAGCTGTGCAGAAGAAAAATTCTCAAAACCCTCTGAAATACGCCCCCAATTTTCCATAACATTTCTTGATGCAATTTCTTTCAAGTTAGGTGTTTTTTTTTTTTTTCTCCTCCTTGTTTGAGATGTAACATTTAAAAAGTCAGTGCAGAGTGGCTCGCAGCTTATGTTACAAATGCGTAATTCTGTGTGGTAGCTTCTTTATTCAGAGAGGAGGATGCTCAAAGGACAGAAAGATGATTTGGAGAAGCTTTAGGCCTGGAATTGTGCCTTCTGTATTCAGAAAGTTTAAAAGTCTTAAGAAGGTGGTTTTATGTTTTTAATTGAGTATCAAGGACATTCATCTGTTAAATGATTGAAGAAGAAATCTGGAATTCATGACGCTGTGTAACTGGAAAGCTCACTTTTAAAAGAAGAGGGAAAGTCTAAAATGGAGCAAATTGTTGCTTGCTTGTTTTTTTCCTGAGGGCCCATGATGCTACTATGATGTTTATACCAGTAACATTATGAGTGATAGAGTGGATGAATTTGTATGTTTTAATATGATTTGGTGTGGGGAGAGTGAATTTCTTCTTGTCTATCACAGAATCGGAGAATTATTGAGGCTAGAAAAGCCCTCTGAGCTCATCCAGCCCAGCCCATGATCACCACATCACTTAGACCATGGCTCTAAGAGCCATATCCAATATGTCCTTGAACACCTCCAGGAATGGGGACTCCACCACTGCCCTGGGCAGTCTGTTCCAGTGTCTGATCNCTTCCCCCCCCCCCCCCCAACTTCAGGTAGAGAAGGAGAAGGTTCCCCCTGAGCCTGCTCTTCTCCAGACTAAACAATCTCAGCTTCTTCACCCTCTCTTCATAATACTTTCCCTCCAGTACATTCACCAGCCTCATTGCTGTCTCTAGCACTGCTGTATAAGAATTCCTGGTATCTTTAAACTTGGTGTTTCCAGTAGTCTTCAGAAACACCTGCTTGGTCACACATTGTATGCTAATTCCTGTCACATTCATCCTGAAAAATAATGTCCTTGTCATTTCTATAATGTAGATTGTGATGTTTCCTGAGAGTTGCCATAACAATAACAACAAACAGCTAAGAGTGGCTTTCTTTAAATTAGAAGCGGTAGGTGGCTATGCCATTGTGTTCAAAGAAAATACATTTGTATTTCAGAAAGCTAATATCTATCTTTTTTTTTGTTGTTTTATAATGAATTTCACAGATGCTTTGGGATGCTGCTAAGCCCTGGACGAAATGTGAAGAACAGTGACATGCACTTACTAGACATGGTACGACTTAGCTCTGTTTAGTAAGAGAGAAGTGATTTACAAAACCAATCCCCCCCCAGCAAAACAAACCACTTGCCTGTTTGCTTTTGGTTTGGCTTTTGTTTATTCAGTTCTGGGGTTTCTGTCTTCAAACTAGAATCAAACATGTTACGTAGAAAGGACAAAGCATTGCAATGTTTGCTTGTGTCCCAGAAAGCCAACTGCATCCTGGGCCACATCAAGAGAAGCGTGATCAGTAGGTTGAAGGGAAGTGATCCTCCCCCTGTGTTCTGCTCTCATGAGAACCCATCTGGAGTACTCTGTCCAGTCCTAGAGCACACAGCATAGGAAGGAGATTGAACTGTTGGAATGTGTCTAGAGGGGGGGTCACGAGGATGATTGGAGGGCTGGAGCACCTCTCCTAGATGCTAGGGACAGGCTGAGAGAGTTGGGGCTGGTCTTCTTAGAGGAGACTCCAGGGAGATCTTTGTAGTGGCCTTCCAGTAGCTAAAGGGGGCTACAGGAAGGCTGGGGAGGGGCTGTTTACAAGGGCTTGTAGTGGTTTCACGCTGGAAGAGGGTATGTTTAGACAGGAAGTAGGAGGAAATTCTTCACACAGAAGGTGCTGAGACACTAGAGCAGGTTGCCCAGAGAGGCTGTGGAAGCCCCCTCCCTGGAAGTGTTCAAGGCCAGATTGGATGGGGCCTTGAGCAACCTGTTCTACTGTGAGTGTCCCTGCCCATGGCAAGGGGGTTGGAAGTAGATGGTCTTGAAGGTCCCTTCTAAGCTGAACCATCCTAGAAATCTCTGAATTAATTAAATAATTAGGGAGATGTTGTGATAAAGGCTGGGAATGATGATCCTGGAGGTCCTTTATGGCCATAATCGTCCTAATATGAAAACTAATGGCACTTGGATTTTGTTCTTCTGGTGGAGCTGACAGCTAGTTGCTACTAATGGCCTTCGTTATGATCTGTAGCCTGAATCAAATTATTTGTTCTGAATTTTTGTATCTGGGTGTTGGGAAATTGGTCAAAGACCGTTTAAGATCATGGAGTTCAATCATTATTGTAGTGCTATTTGCCTGTTTGTATCTACTGGCTTTTATTCCACCTTGTTTTATTTGCTGACGTTACTTCTGATTTTCCATTTTTGTGATTTGATTAGAAAATTTACAAAATCTTTTTTACTAATGTGTTAATTTTTCAGGAATCCATGGGAAAAAGTTCTGATGGGAAGGCTTATGTAATAACAGGAATGTGGAATCCTAATGCACCCATGTTTCTAGTTCTTAATGAGGAAACTCCTAAAGGTAATGAATCTGATCTCTGAACTTGCTTTACTCCACATGGCTTTGGGGTGTGTGTTTTCTCTTCAGAGGCCTGGTGCATATACCATTGTGTTTCTGTGGTCAGGAGCTTTTCTGTATAAACATACGCAACATGGGAATGTGTGTGTTTGTTCATAGAGCTGTGTGTTTCTGATTTGGAGACACTTAAATTAGTGTTTGGGGCTTGTGTGTCTGTTTCCTGGTTATCGAGACTTTGGGCTCTAAGCATGCAGGGTGGTGTTTTCTGTCTTCTGTGTGACCTTTCTGTACCTGACTTATGTTTGTGGTCTAGATAAGCGGGTGTTCATGACTGTGGCAGTGGATATGGTGGTTACTGAAGTAGTAGAACCAGTCCGTTTTCTGATGGAGACTCTTGTGCGCGTGTATCCTGCCAACGAACGCTTCTGGTACTTCAGCAGAAAAACCTTCACTGAAACCTTTTACATGAAGCTGAAGCAGGTAATGTATGTTTGTCAGTTGATGCTGAAATCAATTGTTTCATCTGTCTTAATGTGGCCTTAAAGTTAACAAAGCACCTTCACCTTAGAATCACAGAGTATTTTACATCGGAAAAGAAGATCATGAGAACTAACTGTTAACCAACTCTACTCAGTGGTATCATTTAACAGACAAACAAGTGTTCAATGCCTTTGTAAACTGGATTTTAATCACAGAGTATTAGAGATTGGAAGGGATCCTGAAAGATCATGGAGTCCAATCCCCCTGCCAGAGCAGGATTTACGAGTTAGAAGTTATTAGCTTTGTGAGCTTAAACGATTTCAAACCTACCTTTTGAATCTCTACTGTTTCATGCAACCTGACCCGTGCTTAGGCATCTATAACAAGTCTGTTTGACTGGTTGGGAAATGACTCAGTTGTTCACTGTAAAATCAACTAAGTAACAAAGGGAAATGCTGACCTCTAAGGTGCAGAATGGGGAGGTAGGTGGCAGTAAGAATATAGCATTAATATTGTTTGTGCCTTTTTATGCTACTGATTGTAACCTTGTGAAATGTGCAAATAGCAGTGAGAAAATAACCATTTCTACCAAACTCTTTTCCCTCAAGTGTTCCAGTTTGTCAGTTCCCTGGAGCTTGGCTTTAAGTCAAGTTGTACAAATGCTGCTCAATCCTGCAGAGAGGAGGATAAAGTGGTTAAGATGAAGCTTAATGCATAATTGTGTATTCCCTCCATGTTAGCTCTGACAGTCCTGTGCTCCTTTGATTAATGTGCGTTTATTTCTTCCTCAAGCACCGAGAGGTGATATATCTGTGTCATCTGTTGAGTTGAATGCTAACATTTGGGGCGCTGGGTGAGGTTCACAAAGGGCAGATTTCTGCCCCATGTCCTTGTAGGGTGTTGCACAGCTGCACCCCTCTGCAGTGACTGTTGTCTTGCTTTCTGCAAGGACTTAAGTTGTGGTGTTGGCTCTAAAAGAGTACAGCCTGTGGGGCACAGAGATAGGTCTGAACAAGCAAGCTGTGTTGATATTACATGGTAGAAGTGGTGCCGTGGTTAACACGCAGTGAGTAAATAAATCTCTTGCACTGCTGTTTCTGGTTTTTTTCTTAGAGATTACTGTAGCAATTTGGAATTTATGAATCTGAGAAACCAACTGTTTTTGCAAATGCTGAGAATGTCTGCATTTGAAATTTAAAGAGAAGAAGTTTGGAAATATTGAAGTCTCAAACGACCTCATTGCTTTTAAATCACTTACAACTGTACTATTTGAAAGAGAGGAATATGAGCGCTTGCCTTTTTGTCTTTCTCATCCCTTACAATGTGAGAAAAATCCCTTCTCTGAAGAAGCACACACATGTCTTCCTGCTGTAAAATCCTGAGGAGCTGTTCTGCAAGTTTTTGGGATAGGAATGCTTTTAGTCGTTGCCATCTGTGGAAGATGACGTCTTGGTTGTGCATGAAAGGATCCTCAGAAAGACCCTGCACCTCAGGGCACTAATCTTGGGAAATAACTCCTTGGAATAGAACTTGACATAAAGTGCTGGGATCAGCCATGGGACTGTTGTTTAGTGGTGACCTGGCAATGTTGGACTTGATGACCTTAAAGGTTTCTTCCAACCAAAGAGCTTTTCTGATCCTCTAGACAGCAGATTCCAAAGAGCTTTTCTGATCCTCTAGACAGCAGATTTATGCTTCTGAAAAAAACAAATAATCAAATTACTTGCATTTTATGGAGAGTGGGTCTTGCAGTTAATCAGAGCATGATCAAGAAGCTGGAGTCTTCCAATGCTTACAACAAAATCCATGGTATCCTGTGTCCTATTCCCTCAAAACCTATAGATAATGTTGGATAATAATATTAGTGGTATCAATATTTGATTGATTTAACCAAGGACTTTGTAATTACTTGATAATGGAGTTCCATGAGAATGAAATGGGAGTAGCAGCTCTGATATCCTCCTACAGATGGTATTTGCTACAGAATGCAGGTAATTTGAATTGACGCTCCAAAGTTCATTAAACTAACTTTGTGAGATGTTCAGTCAGCAGAACTGGCTCGTAACTGGAGCCACTGCTTCCAGTGAGGATCAACTTTAAAGGATCTGAATGGTTCATCTAAAATACAGTTAGAAAATGTTCTCAGTATAAACTCCTTTTATATTATGTCAGTCCAGGCAATCCCTGGTTAAGCTAAGCATAGTTTCACCAGCTCATTGAAACCCCAAGTGCTGTTCAGCAGACTGTGTGCATCTGTGCTAAGGTGTCATGGACTTCACCTCTGTTTCATTGTTAAACAAATCCACTGTCCTCTGTCTGAAGTGGCGCTGTTTTTTATGGTTAATTTGTTTTTATTATGTTCAAGAAATTATCTTATTTTAACTGATTATGCAAGAAACATGAACAAACCAGCACTACAGTTTGGCCCGGTTCATTTAATACAATCATCAGTTTGCAGTTTGATGCAGTACTCTACAAATACATTAATCACAGCATGTCACTAGCTGCTACCTATGTGCAGAACTCTGAGGACACACTAATAATACTTGTTTTATTTTAAAACTTGCAATTTTGCACCCAGTGTTTGAAGTTCTAGGTAACTGACTTCTTTTTCATGTGAAAGTGCATTGAAGGTGAAAGATGTTAACATCTGAATGTTTCTGGTTTGAAGAAAAAAGAAAACAACTGCGCCCTAGTAGTCAAGCAGGCCAGTGCTGGGTGGTTCTGGGGTGAATTAGAAGTTAGTAGAAATTGATAGACAGTGGGAGGTTCTTCTTTTCCTCTACTCTGCCCTGGTGAGACCACATCTGGAATACTGTGTCCAGTTCTGGGCCCTCAGTTGCAGAAGGACACAGAGCTGCTTGGGAGAGTCCAGTGCAGAGCCATAAAGATGGAGTGGAGCATCTCCTTGATGAGGAAAGGCTTAGGGAGCTGGGTCTCTTCAGCTTGTAAAAAAGGAGACTGAGGGGTGACCCCATTAATGTTGATCAATATGGAAAGGGCAGGTGTAAGCAGGAAGGAGCCAGGCTCCACTCAACGGCACCCAATGCTAGGACAAGGGGCAGTGCGTGTTAGCTGGAACAGAAGAGGTTCCACATCAAGAGGAGAAGAAACTTCTTCCTGGTGAGGGTGACACAGCACTGGAAGGGACTGCCCAGAGGAGTTGTGGAGCCTCCTTCTCTGGAGGCACTTAAAAACTTTCCAGACTGTTCCTGTGTGACTGAATCTAGAGGAACCTGCTGTGGCAGGGGCATTGGACTGGATGATCTTTCAAGGTCCCTTCCAGTCCCTAACACTCTGTGATTCCCTCTGCCCCCACCAACCTTTGAGGTTGTAAAAAAACAGATGTAAAACAGTGGAAGAAACATTTTTTCCTCTAATGAGTAAAACACTATAAGGACCTTTGCACGATTTATGGCTTTCAAAAAGCATGAGGTTGGTTTCTTCCTTAACTTTGTCTTTGCATACTCAAAACTAGTAGTATTTAAATTTTTTTTGCCCATTAGGCATTAGTTTCCTGTTTCTGTGCTTTCATTTACTCCAATTTTTTGCCTGTTTGTTCTCTCCTCTTTTCTCTTGCTGTGGTTTCTCCTTGACCTCATCTTGTTACAGCTGTTTAAGTTGGTAAGGTTACCATCCTTCTGAACAGTGTGTAAAATGAGTAAGAGGCAGTTCTGGAAATAATGCTGTTGTAATCTTATTTTCTACCTTGAGGAAAAACCGAGCTGTCAGTCATTATCACGCTCCTCATGCCATTGCTAAGAAATCGGAAGGAGTCTTTTCCAAGCTGCTGTTTGGCCTCGACAGGAGATGTGTTTGGATGGGTTTGACAAAGGATTTGAACTGTATTTATCAGCAGTGGGGACCTAATGCACCTGTTCTGTTGCAGTCTGAAGGGAAAAGCCACGCAAGTGCTGGGGACGCAATTTATGAAGTTGTGAGTCTGCAAAGAGAATCTGCAAAAGAGGAAGAATTGGTCAGCCCAACGAGTGGAGGAGGATCCCAGGAGGATGAGGCAGAAGAAGGTAAAAATAAATGAGCTCTTGCAGTTCCCATATTTTTATATTTCTGCTATTTAGTATACTCAGTTCTTCCTGTTTACATCTGTTAGAGCTCTTTCGGACAAAAAGATAATCCCTAATTTTCTAGTAGCATCCATTATTTATTAATGGCCAGCCCATTATTTGGAGCTCTGCCAGTGACAGCAGCAGCAAACACGTGTCCTTTCCTCCACGTGCTTCAAAATGTCATTCTGATGCGCTTGGGCTAGTGTTTTCTCATCAGAAGCCATTTGGCTTCAACATGCTGCTTAAAGACAGCATTACCATGAACCTTGAAACAGTGGGCTTGAAGTGCTTCTTTGTAAAGAAAGGCAAAACTGATACCAAATAGCCTTGAGAGAAGGAGACGGGGAAGGAGGGGCAGTGGAGTGGCCCTGTATGTTAGGCAATGCTGTGGAAGCTCAGAAATTAAGTGCTGTGATGATGGGGGTCAAGAGTGTTCAGATTAAGTTAAGGGCCAATAAAGTGGTTATTGCTGTGGGAGTCTGCTATAGACCTCCCAGTCAGAGCAGTGAGGTAGATGAAGCTTCCTATAAGCAATGGAGAGAAATCTCATGGTTGCTTGCCATTTTTCTTATGGGGGACTTAATCTCCCATGTATCTGTTGAGAGTATAACACTCAGAGAGGGAATGCTCCAGGAAGTTCCTGCAAAATGTGGAGGATAGCTTCCTCACACAGCTGGTAAGTGAACCAGGCAAGGTGTCGTGCTGGACCTTCTGTTTGTGAACAGAGAAGGGCTTGTGGAGGATATGGCTGTTGGAGGCCATCCGGAGGATCAGTGACCATATAATTGAGTTCTCTATTGTTGGAAGTGTTAGGAGGGGAGACAGCAAAACTGTCACTTGGGACTTCTGAAGGGCAAACTTGAATTTGGTTTTGAGGTTACATGATAGAATCCTCTGGGAGTCAGTTATGAAGGGCATGGGAGTCCAGAAAGGCTGGACACTCCTTAAGGAGGAACTCTTTGAGGCACGTGAGCAGGCCATGCCCATGTGTCCTGAGATGAGCCAACAACATAGAAGACCCTGGATAAACAGGGACATTTGGCTGAAAATCATGGGGGAAAATAGGAGCCTTTGTGTCCTCTGGAAGAAGGCACAGGACACTCACAGTGAGTACAAGGTCATTAAGTTATGCAGGGAGGTAGTTAGAAGGTCCAAAGCCCAGCTAGAAATTGATGTGGCTTTAAAAGTAAAGGACAGCAAAAAAGCTTCTGTAATAATGAAAGAGAGCCTTTATCCCCTTCTAGACACAGGAGGAAATAGAATGGCAAAGGGAGGTTAAGGCTGAGGTGCTCAATGCCTTCTTTGCCTCAGTCTTTAGGAACAGTAGTGTCTGTACTGAGAGAAGCCAGCCCCCTGCATCGATGAGGGCTGGGAGCAAAATGTATCCCCCACAATCCAGGAGGAGATGGTCAGGGTCCCACTGCTCCACACGAATGGCTGCAAATCTATGGGACCAGATGAGAGCAGAGAGAGGGACCTGACCTGGGGGTGTTAATAAAGGGCTGGCTGAGCATGAGCCAGCAGTGTGCCCAGGTGGCAGAGGAAGGCCAGCAGCGTCCTGGCCTGCATTAGCAATAGTGTTGCCAGCAGGATCAGGAAGGTGGTATTTCCACTCTATTCAGCTTTGGTGAGGCCACACTTTGAGTACTGTATTCAGTCTTGGACCTCTCACTACATGGATATTGAAGGGCTGGAGAGAGGACAGAGGCGGCTACCAAGCTAGGAAAGGGTTTAGACAGGTGTTGTCTGAGGAACAGCTGAGGGATCTGGGACTGTTTAGCTTGGAGGAGAGTGAGGGGAGACCTTATTACTTTCTACAAATACTTGAAAGGAGGTTGAAGAGAGGCAGGGTTTGGTCTGTTCTCCCTAGTGGGGAGTGATAGGATGAGGGGAAATGGCCTTAAGCTGCACCAGAGGAGGTTCACTTTGGATGTTAGGAGGAAGTTCTTTGCAGGAGTGGTTGTCAGGCAGTGGAACATCCTGCCCAGGGAGGGGGTGGAGTCCCCATCCCTGGAGGTGTTGAAGAGAAGGGTAGATGCTGCATTGGAGGACAGGGTTTAGTGGTGATGATAGAGCTGGGAAAGGTTAGACTTGATGATCTTGAAGGTCCCTTCCAGCTGAAACTGTTCTATGATTCTATGTATAGACAATTCCCCCACCCCAAAGGATCACCCAGTTGGGGATCAGGTTGGGGATTGCTGCTGTTCATGGATCCAGTGTATTTGCCTGCCCTTTCCACAGCTGACAGTATCCCAGGGGCCTCCCACTGCTTTTTTTGTTTTTCTGAAGTTCCTTGCCCTGATGTTGTCTGCTTGTACTTAGCACGAAGTACAAGCACTTAGGCTTGTTTACTACAGGCCGGTTTTGATCCAGATACATGCCCTACCACAACTAGTGAGTTTTACTTGGTTACTCTTTTCATTTCTGGCACTGTCCTGTCCACAACATAAGAAGTCTTGCTTACTACAGTGGAAGAATTCTTTAGCTGGATATTAGTTAATGCAGTGTGAATCAGAACCCTGTGATGAAGGTTACATAGGGTTACATGATGACTCTCTTCCAGAGAGTGCATGCCCAGGTGACCCCAGGCTTACAAAACCCACAGCCAAGTGCTTCTTGGTCACCTACAAACTTTCTGTTGATTCCTGGGACAGAGCAGATTGGGTGTTGACTGTCACTGTTCCTTCTTTCTATCAAACCCGGCTTCTGAATAGTAAAAATAGTGTTTTCCCTGCAGGAGCTTTTTTGTTTAATTGATATTTAGAATTGTTTTACTGGCCCAAGGAAGAATAATTTCTGATCTGGTATTTGGGTCTTGTGGTTCAGTATAGCATAGCTCAGCATCTGTAGATGTTCTTTACCTTGCTGTGTGTTTGAGTTGTGTAGTCAAAATGGTTTCTGGAGCTTGTTCTGTAGGGTGGGGTTTAAGTAATCACTTGAATACTTTGTTTTGTGTTGCTTCTTACTGGGAAGAGTAAAGCATTCTCCCAGAATTTGATGACTATAGCACAGTTAGTAATGGTGTGGATGTTTGTGGTACACTCACAGGCCCTATTTTATTACAGACTGAGAGTATTCCACTGAGATTATGAACCCAAGGTGAAGGTTGATTGAGCATCCTGATGCTGGTTTCCCTATTGTAACTGTAGATCGCTTCTGAAGAGAAGACATTAAAAATACCATGATGTGACTCTGTTCTCATGGAAACTGCATTTAGAGTTATTTGCCTAGAAGTTCTCTCTCCTGCTGGATATGCAGGTTAAATGAGTCATTGGCAGTTGTTCTAAATAAATCTCTTCATTTTTTTCTTTCTTTTTTTTCTTTTCAGGGTACTAATTATGATGATGGAAAAATACCCCTCTTGAGTTTACAGTGTCTTGTCTTAGCCTTGGAAGAACGTTTTGTTTTTTCTTGTCTTGCATGGCCATAGGGTTTTGTTTTTGCTGGCAGCCCCATTAGGCTGGGTGACTAGACCAGAGGCTGGTGGTCCCATTGCAGATATTGAGGCTTATAATCTACACTCTTCATTTTTTATATACTCTGCATGTCCAAGAACACAACTTCATTTCCTGCAGTTCTGTCTATGTGTAAGACACACGCTTCGTTTGCCCCTCACCCGGGTGTTGTGTGCTGTGTGCACACGCTGCTCACTGGGATCTTGATTGTCATAAGAATAAAGATATTCTTAAGAAAGAAAACTTTTTTGCAGTATTCTAGTTTTTCTTGTTTAAATGAAAGGGCTAAATGTAGAATAGAACGGCCAGGATTGGAAGGGGCCTTAAAGATCATCCAGTCCCAAACCCCCTGCAGAGGCAGGGACACCTTCACTAGATCAGGTTACTCAGGGCCACATCCGACCTGTCCTTGAATACTTCAAGGGATGGGGCAGCCATAACTGCCTTGGGCAACCTGTCCAGCATCTTGGTACACTCACAGGAAAGAATTGTTTCCTAATGTCCACCCTAAACCTCTCCTCTTCAAGTATGTAACCGTTTCCTTTTGTCCTCTTGCTACATAATCATGTCAAGAGCCCTCTCCCAGCTTTCTTGTAGCCCCCTTCAGATACTGGAAAGCTGCTAGAAAGTCACCTTGGAGCCACCTCTTCTCCAGGCTGAATGACCTGGACTTGCTTAGCCTCTGAACACCTCCTGGGAGCTCTATGCCCTCCTTATGTTGAGGACTCCGGAACATGATTCCTTCTTTCCCAGTAATGACATGGAATAATTACATTACTAATGTTAGGTGTAATCCATTTCAAATGTACGGCTGCATTTAGGAAACTGAGATCAGCATTCTCAAAACATTTTAGTTTTTAATGTTCTTTTCTCATTTACCTTTTCTTTTGTTAATCTGAATAGCTATATAAAAAACCCTAAGATATTTGCTAAGATTGTGCAATGGGTACTTAGAAATTGTTCAGATTGACCTCCCTTTTTTTTAATTATTAATATTGTAATAGATATTTTTGGCAACCCAGTCATCTAAGGTTTCTTGCTTTGGAGGTAATGATTTTTAAAATGTAATTAATATTGATGGTTTCTTGTCAAAACCTAGAATGTAAGGTACATTCCCTTAATATGAAGTTTTCTATTTAAAAGGTGTTATATTGAGGGAATTCTTACACTTTTTGGCAAGGTTTCAAGTAAGGTGGATTTCAGTATAGATTTTTATCGATACGCAGAAGAATTAACTTTTTAAGGGAATGGAACATCTTTCTGATGAGGAAAGGCTGAGGGAGCTGGGTCTCTTGAACTTGGAAAAAAAGATACTGAGGGGTAACCCCATTAATGTTGACAAATATGGAAAGGATGGGTGTCAGGAGAAAGGAGCCAGTCTCTGCTCAGTAGCATCTAATGACAGGACAAGGGCAATGGGTGTCATCTGCAGCAAAAAGTTCCACATCAAGACGAGAAGCAACTTCTTCCTGGTGAGGGTGCCAGAGCCCTGGAAGTGGCTGCCCGTGGAGGTTGTGGAGTCTCCTTCTCTGGAGATGTTTAAAACCCGGCTGGCCATGTTCCGGTGTGACTGGATCTAGGCGATTCAGCTGTGACAGGGGGATTGGACTGGATGATCTTTTGAGGTCCCTTCCAATCCCTAACACTCTGTGATTCTGTTAATATTTAATTTTGAGTAGAACCTTGTAACAAAGTGCAGAGCAGAATTAGTTCATCTCATCTTTATCCCTTTTGGAGCATTAAGGAGCATTAAGGATAAATGAGATGTCCAGAAGCAATGGACATGGTTTGGGCATGCTACTGGTCAAAGAGGCAAAGCGGCACAGGGCATTTTTATTACAATGCATTCCAGTTGAAGCCTTCGGGAAGAGACTGTAGTCCTGAAAAGGAGGGGGGCAAGAATGGATGCCTGCTAATGGCAGTGTTTAGACCATATATAAAACGTTGAACTTCATTTGGCCCTGGTATTTTAGGGACTCTAGTACCCTCAGATGCCTTCAGAAGTGTTGAACTGTGGCTTTGTGTTCTTTTTCATCCCAGCAATGGCTTTCCTCATGGTTTAGATACAGCTGGGAAGTGAGCAGTGAGGTAGCTGACAGCACAGCAGATACTGAACTGTGAACAGTGGGCTGAAACCAAAAAGAATCAAACTTGAAATGCATTTGGTGTTCTTTGCCTTCAGTAAGAAATTATATATAAATATGAAGCTGTAGAAGAGAGAGAAGAAATAACAAGCTGTCATGTCCTGCTTGTAAAAAAGGAAGTGACTCAGGTTTATGGATTCACTTGGGGTCAGTTTAAGGAGACTGACTCCATAGGTCCACATGCAAGTCAAAGTTTACTGAGATTATCAGATTCTGAGCTCAGAAGGCACAGAAATCACTAAAGTTACGAGATGCCCAACTTGGGAGAATATAGGAGAGGAAAAGGGGAGAAGAGTTAAGAGCTCAGATTACTGCTCTAGACTGCAGGCACTGGCTCCCCCTGCCCTGCCTAATGCCTCGGCTCCTCAGATCTCTGGCTGTCGTCTTAGATTCTCGGCGTGGGGGGG
>VZRI01007107.1:0-42778 GCA_013397515.1 Upupa epops | reverse complement strand
GTTGAACTTCATTTGGCCCTGGTATTTTAGGGACTCTAGTACCCTCAGATGCCTTCAGAAGTGTTGAACTGTGGCTTTGTGTTCTTTTTCATCCCAGCAATGGCTTTCCTCATGGTTTAGATACAGCTGGGAAGTGAGCAGTGAGGTAGCTGACAGCACAGCAGATACTGAACTGTGAACAGTGGGCTGAAACCAAAAAGAATCAAACTTGAAATGCATTTGGTGTTCTTTGCCTTCAGTAAGAAATTATATATAAATATGAAGCTGTAGAAGAGAGAGAAGAAATAACAAGCTGTCATGTCCTGCTTGTAAAAAAGGAAGTGACTCAGGTTTATGGATTCACTTGGGGTCAGTTTAAGGAGACTGACTCCATAGGTCCACATGCAAGTCAAAGTTTACTGAGATTATCAGATTCTGAGCTCAGAAGGCACAGAAATCACTAAAGTTATAAGATGCCCAACTTGGGAGAATATAGGAGAGGAAAAGAGGAGAAGAGTTAAGAGCTCAGATTACTGCCCTAGACTGCAGGCTCTGGCTCCCCCTGCCCTGCCTAATGCCTCGGCTCCTCAGATATCGTCTATCGGCTATCGTCTTAGTTTCTCGGCGTGGGGTGGTGGGGGGGAGGTGGTGGTAATAGGTGGTCATCTTGGCTTCTCTAGCTTCACAGATCTTTGAGTGTCAGTCTCTCACCCTGGCTGCAAGCTGCAGAGGGCTGATAGTGAAGCTGCCCACCATTTGAATCTCTCCCCTTTTATACTCACTGCCAGGGGTGGTGTTCTCCCCAACCTCAATGGCACAGCGGACCAGACAAAGCAATGGCCAGTAAGTCACTGAGAGATAGCAAGTCACTGTGTTCTCAAGGTCTCAAGCATAGTTTTTGTAGATAGGTTGGCAGAGCTCCTGTGCCTGCCCACTGCAGAGCGCAGGTGTCCTCTGTCAGCCTGCTCACGAATTATTACAGTCGTTTGAGCCATCTCATCTTCACAACATTTGTTGTTAATCAAAGTCTGACACAAGCTTAAAAGGGTGAGACTTTGTTGTCTCTAAGAATAGAAAGAGGTATTTATACAATAGAAAACTGAATGTACAAATGTAGAGGTGTGGAGATCGTGTAATTTGACAGTGAAAATAGAAATGAAAGGATAGAGAACCCTGAAATCACCTTCAAGGATACCGGGATGTGGTGTGTCAGGCAGCACAAAGAGCAGCTGCATACCTGAATGATCAGAGATGATCAGCCAGGCTAAACTAGGGTGTGGGTGAGCACTGACTGGTTTTTGGGATTCAGAAAAACAGTGGAGTAGAGGAGGGGTTGTCCTGAGGCAGTAGAGCTCTTGAGGTTATTTTGTGATAAAATAGGGGTTTATAATAGGGCTAGTGTGAAGAAATGAGAATGGCTGAGTGAGAATGACATTAATAGCATGGAAATTGTCTACTGTGCAGTTTTATCCAAATTAAAAATAGCTTCCTGACATTCATAAGGGCTGTTTGTTATATTAATCCAGTTCAGAGTAAATTTAGTGGGTCCTAAATGAAATTGCAGAATCACACAATTATTGAGGCTGGAAAAGACCTCTGAGATCATCCAGCCCAGCCCATGACCTAACAACACCACATCAGCTAGACCACGGCACTAAGTGCTATGTACGCTATTTTCTTAAACACCTCCAGGCATAGGGACTCTGCCATGGCCTTGGGCAGCCCATTCCAGTGTCTGATCTCCCTTTTTATGAGGAAGGGCTTCCTAACATCCAACCTAACCCTTCCCTGGCATGGCTTCAGGCCCTGCCTTCTCTTTCTGTCACTAGTTGCCTTGGGGGAGAGCTCAACCCCCACCTGTCTACAATTTCCCTTCAGTTAGTTAGAGAGAGTGATAAGGTCCCCCTGAGTCTCCTCTGGGCTAAACAAACCTGTATCCCTTAGCTTTTCCTCATCATCAGACTTTCCCTCTAGTCCCATTCCCCTAGTCTCATTGCCCCTCTGGACTCACTCCAGTCCCTCAATCTCTTTCTTGAAGTGAGGGGTCCAGAACTGCCTCCTATACTTGAGGGGAGGCCTCACCAGTTCCCAGTACTGTAGCACTTCCGTGGGTTACAGGAGCATTTAATGAAATCACGGGGCTCTAAACAAAGTAGAATTTGAATTCTACCAGGAATTTTAATGTTGTTAGTGTTCCAGTTTTATAAGGAGGTGGAAGTACTTGACACCCCCTGTTTCCTGTGGTTCATGGAAATCTGTTGAAAATTTAGTTTATTTTTGCAGAATGATGGGGAAAATTCCCTTCAAATTATGGGAGTGTTCAGCTCCAGTGTATAATTTATCTAAAGTACAGATTTGTACCTAACAAATCTACGGAGTAAAGAATCGCATTGTCTCACAATTGTGACAGCTTCTCAAATGTGATTTGCTTCATTGTTCTCCAAGATAACACTTCTCAGACAGCCGGGTATGTGTGAAAGATGTTTGTATTTACAGGAATACCTCCGCTGTGCAGCACTGAGTTGGCTGTGTCATCTGTGTGGGAGCAAAACTACTGAACTGAAGCGATAATTTTTCTTCGCTTTTATTCAGCTTTAAGCATTTGTACAGCAGATTTAGATCTGACATGGTATGTTTACTACGTGAGGGCAGCGTTACCTCTTCCTGCATGTCTCTACACTCAGATCTGGACACACTGTTTAGTTTTGTGACTTTTAAAAAAAATTATTCTTGTTTAATAAGGCAGTGAAGTGTAGAGACCTTATGTCATAGAGATCTTTTTAAATGCAGATTTTTCTGTTGTATCAAAAAGTTTGGTCAGTCATTCCACACAGCCAGTGGGAGTGTTTCAAAGTGAAAACATGGCTCCTCTGAGAGGTCCCTCACAGACTTCTTCAAAACAGTCTCATCCATGGTGCTTGAAAGAGGTATCATCTAATTCCAAGCTGTTTTGCCCACTCTCAGTGGTCATCAGATGCAGCAGATTTGGGACCCAGATTTTTGGTTTCATGAAGAAGCAATTAAATTTGCAGACTGTTTGCAAGCTAATCAGAATATTGGGATTTGTCAGCATTAGTTTTAGCTTGAATGATTGCAGTGAAAAATGTAAAACTTATAATTCATAAAAAGGATTAAGAATAGAAAGACTATTTTTTGCTATTGCTGACTTGCTTTTAGTGAAGAATTTCAGCTTTCCTTGTTTTCACTCTCTCCATGTCTACTTCTGTCACTGCCAAATTAATCTTCCTTCCAGTTAATTATGTGACTTGCATATAGCCAGAAGGTTCTTGTGAGCAGAATGCAATGCAAGTTGGTTTTGTTCTTACTTCTAAATCCATATTTTCCTGTTCCTGGTGATTACTGTTCCCTCCAAAATAGAAAATAGACTGAGGATTGTAATATCTTAAATACAAGGCCATGGCTTAGTGATGCCCTAGCAGTGCTGAGTCAAAGGTTGCACTTAATGATCTTAAAGATCTCTTGCAACCAAAGCTACTCTGATTCTGTGCTAGCACTTAGAAGGCATCTTGAAATCTTTCTCTCTTGATCAGACTATTTTGCAGTGCACTGAAAAGCTGGATCTTTTTGCAAATTTACCACCTTTAGTACTGCGATGAATTTCATTGCTTAAACTTTGATTCACTCTTGCCTCTCCTGGCAGAAGTATAGCTCATGCTCTATAATTTCCTGTTGCCTTCTAAATGGAAAGTTGCTTTTTTTGGTGGCCTTTCTCACAATCCTCTTTTATCTAGTGAGTATGGAATGACTCCATGGCAGTAATATCTCTATCTTACTGCCCTGATAATATGCTGCCAACTTCATCTCCCCCTTCGTTTTTGTTCTTCTCCTACATAAAAATCAGACTTCTCATTTTTTGAAGTATTCCAATTCTATTCTCACCTCTCTTCATGTGACCTAATTTCCTTCTCCTTCGGGTTGCGCCAAGTACATTAGTTTTTCAGTTCCACCTACTCGTTATTTCACTTGTAACAGCTTATCAATTAAAACTCATTAAAAATCCTTTTTTTCTTCTTCACATCAGTGCTCAGATCCCACCTGTTCATTTTTATCTACTGGATTCAGGCATCTCTACTCTTTTTGGGATGTGCTTTGCTTCTGTGCTTGAACTCTCTGAAACATCTTTGTTTTCCACCTTATTTAACTAACATGAATTTGACTTTAAGCTGTTGTCATATTTCAGGTAGATTGATCTTATTTTTTTGATGAGAATTGACTCAATTGGAAAAGTAGCTCTATAGCTCTAGCATTGCTGTTAAATGTGGATGTGGGGAGTGTTGTTTGAAGGGAAAAATCTTAACATAAGATGCAGAAAACCAAACTGGAGCCCCTTCACAATAAAATCAAACCCTTTTCACTGTGAAAGGAGGAAGACTAAAACCAAATGTGTTTTAATACCTGGAGTTTGGTGAGATGAGGAAAAATTCTTACCTGAAATCTCTTACCTCAAGGCAAAAATGGGGGAAGTGCTAATAAACATCACTGATTACTCTTAATTTAAAGAGCCTGTTAAGTATCTGATGAGAGACAGGAACATCTGAGCTCTTGTTTTTTTTCTGAGTAGCTTTTTTCTGTTAGTGTTTTATTTCAGCCTTGGCACAACTGCTGTAAATAAGGGTGTGATCCTTTAAGGGTGCTCTGCCTTTGGGGTTTGTGGTCTCAGAAGCCTTGAGCTATCAAAAGAAATGAGGAGGAAGAAAAGGCCAAAGTTTACTGTTTCTGTGTATGTTTCCTGTTTTCTATGCAGTATTTGCTTATACAAAAGGAGTTGTGTTTGTGGCTCTGTTCTGAACACTTAATGCCTCAGTATTTTATTCGAGCACCTCTGATCGAGAAACAACATAGTCCAACTGGAGGAGAAAATCAGAAACGCGGGAAAGTCTGGACAATATGTTCTTTGAGAAGCAAAGTTTTACAGAAGAAAGAATGAAAACACTTTTTAAAAAATTATTCTAAAACTGCTTAGAAGGAAAATGTGCTTGGCATAAATTGTTGGTAGAAAGAATTAAGTTCAAACTGAAACACAGGCTGAAGAGTAACAGCATCCTTGCA
Organism: Upupa epops; assembly: GCA_013397515.1. Lineage (NCBI taxonomy): Eukaryota > Metazoa > Chordata > Aves > Bucerotiformes > Upupidae > Upupa > Upupa epops. The sequence goes on along the minus strand of VZRI01007107.1, from coordinate 37,729 downwards.
TGAGCTGCTTGGGGAGATGACTGGGGCTTTGCAGGGTTAGGTTAAACAAATGTCTGAAAGGCACTGTTCTCCTCAGTCAGATAAAAACGTAAGAACTTGGGTAACCTGGTGGAGCTGTCTCATATGGCTCATCTTAATCATGCTGTTGCTATCTTTGGAGATAGTCAGAGATGCTTGTGGTTTGACAGTGCTACAAATGCATGCAGTCATGTTACTGCACCGACCACTTTCCTACAGCACCTCCTCAATACAAATACTTTAGTAAAACAGTCAAGGTAGCAGAAAACCCAAATGTGTGGCCCCCCCCCAGCCCAAAATAACTGTATGGGCATCTCATATTAAAGGTAGTTGTTGCAAAGATGAGTCTGTTCTCATCTTTTAGATCTTGGATCAGACAAAATGCCTCTGCTATGTAGAAGATGGGCCGTTGTGGGAGGTATTTACCCAATTATTGGTTACCAAGAATAATGAATCGGAGAATAATCCTGTTTTGAAAGGACCTCTTAGATCACTGAGTCCAACCATACCCACCCCAACAAAAAAGCTAAATATCTGAGAGATTGAAAAACACAAAACAGTCCCCTCCATGCTGCCTCTCTAGCAGGGCATGAAGCACCATGTTACAGCTTCTGAAATACCTCTGGGGATGGGGATTCAAACACCTCCTTGGGAGGGCCGTTCCAGTGCCCACTCACTCTTTGTGAGTCAAATTCAGACCACTGTTTCTGGTTCTGTCAGCAGTCACCAAGGAGAAGAGGCCAACACCCACCTCTCTACACCTTTTCTTCATGTAGAGGGCAGTGAGGTCTCCCTTCAGCCTCTTCTTTTCTAAACTAAACCTGCCCAGCTCCCTCAGCCTCTCATATGACTGGTTCTCTAAACCCGTCATGAGCTTGGTAGGTCTCCTCTGGACCTGTTCCAGCATCTCCATGTCTTTCCTATCATGAGGGGCCTAGAACTGAACACAGGACTTAAGATGAGGCCTTACAAGGGCACAAGAACTTTGCTTCTCCTGCTGACCACACTATTCCTGATCTTGTTGGCCTTCTTGGCCACCCTGCTGGCTCCTGTGAAGCTGGCTGTCTCCTAGCACCCCCAGGTCCTCTTCTGCTGGGCACCTTTTGAGCCACTCATCCCTCAGCCTGTAGTGTTGCCTGGGGTTGCTGTGACCACAGTTTAGTTTGCTAAAGGTGCTGCTGAAATGCTTTTGAAACTACTGTCATTCCTGTGCAGATTGGGGGTCTGTTTCTTAAAGGGAGGAAAAGTTTTATTCTGTTGACTACGCTCCATTACTGTAACATAATAATAAACGTTAGTGCTGGGCTCTCTGTGCCCTGTTCTGAATGCTTTGCTCATATAATGACTAATTTATGTACTGAGTGTTTCTAAATGGAGTGTGCACAGCATCTCATACATCCAATAGGCTGCCAGCCGTTGTTTTGGGTAGATTGAGTTCTTGAATGTCCTGACAGATTTCTGAAAGAGGCTTCTGTTTGTCCTTCTGTGGGCTGGTTACGGAACAAGATACTCCTAAGAGTAGCATCTAAACATGTGAAGGAAAAACAAGGTTGTTTGAAATAGCCAGCATAGATTTTGTGAAGGGCACAAAACCTCACTGCTTTGTAGAACAAAGTGACCAGTGTGGTGGACAGGGGATGGGGCAGTGGATGCCATGTGCCTTAATTTTAGGTTTTCAGGACTTTTTGAGGAGGAAGGAGCCAGGCTCTGCTCAGTGTCATTCAATAATAGGGCAAGGAGCAGTGGATGTAAATTGGAACAGAGGAGGTTCCATGTAAAGATGAGAATGAACTTCTTCACAGTGAGGGTGACAGGGCACTGGGAAGGGACGTTCTGGAGCCTCCTTCTCTGGAGGCATTTAAAACCCACTTGGCCAACGTTTCTGTGCAACTGGATCTAGGAGATCCTGCCCCTGGCAGGGGGCTTGGACTGAATGATCTTTTGAGGTCCCTTCCAATCCCTAACAGTCTGTGATTCTTGTCCCATAGGATCCTTATCATTAAATCAATGAGATTTGTACTGGATAAGTGAAAAATAACGTGGTGGGAAGGTTGTCTGGTCTGTCATGATGAAAGAATCAATCAATGGTGTAAAGTCCAGCTGGCAGTTTGCAAGCAATGGCATTCAGGTATCAGCACTGGGATCAGGGCCCCTAAATAAATGTCTGACTTTGTTAAATAATTACCTCTGTGATGGAGCTGAGTGCTCTCTCAGCAGGTTTGTGGACAACAGCAAATTGGGTTGAAATGCTGAAGGTTAAGGGCTCCTACTCAGAAGGACTTGGACAGGGTGGAGAAATGCACTGGCAGAAACCTCATGAAATTCAACAAGGGCAAGTGCCAAGCCTGGTATCTGTGATGGGATAACCTGATGTGATAGGCTGGCCACTAACCAGATACAGGCTGACTTCTGCAGAAAGGCACCTGGAGAGCAAGTAAAACAGTGAAAATGATTGAACAGGGTACTGCTGCAGGAAAGATGATGAGGACACGGGCTGTGAATGCAGGAATCTAGCCAAGTGTCCATCCTTGCTATTCAGGTTGTGTGAGACTGCATGGCAGTATTGGGTTCAGTTGAATAACCCTCCCACAGCCGCTTTGCTCACTTAATTTACACCTAAGTGCTTACTCAGGTTAGGATACGTATACAATCTTTAGAGTCGAACAAAGTAGAGATCCTTAAAGCTGATTATTCCCTCTCCTTTGCCCTGCTCTATTTTGAAGCTTGACGTTAGTGTCTTTGGAAAGGGAGCATATGGCATTTCTAATTAAGGCCTGTGATTTTCTGCCATAGAGCTGAATAATACGTTCCAAATAATGTGAAGCCTTCCAGATGAAAGAATATTCCGGGCTGGAGCACTGTAGCTTTCTGATGCTTCTTGCTTGAATCCGTATGCTATATAATACTGATCCTCTTAAGAACTTGGAAGAATTTGCATTCATTCCCAGTGGAGTGAAGAAAGGGAGGTTGTTTCTCTTGGCTGATAGCACTGTTCCTTTGCAAACTCGGTTTGGCTCAGATATCCACTCATTGCTTTGTTCCTGGAAGTATTCAGCATAGCTGTGGCTTGAAATGTTTTGGTCAGTCTGGGGATTTGATAATCTCTAGTGGATTTTGTTCCAGACTGCAGCTCTTGCAGAGATGCCCTGTAGCTCTTGAGTCCTTCCAAACTAATTCAGATCTCAGAATTTTGTGCCAAATGTTTTTCCTTTACCTTGGGTGGGCAAAACCTATTCTGGAACGGTGGTTTATCATAAATTTCTGAGGTTCTTTATATGTACCAGTGTCATTGATGTGTAGCTGGAATCTCTGAATGGCTAGTGGACTCAATCTAGAGAAGCTTTCCTCAAAATTTTCTTCCCTTGTTTCTATGGGAAGTAGAGGGGCTGCGGTTCTAACTGATTGCTGATCTGGGTAGGCAAATCAGAATTCAAATGTTGTAACTGCTTTAACTTTAGATTCAGGTTGTGTATTAAGAAGAGTTTCTTCATTGACAGGATCATCAGACTGGAACAGGCAGGGATGGTCACAGAATTATTGAGGCTGGAAGAGACCTCTGAGCTCATCCAGCCCAGCCTATGAGCTAACATCAGCACATCAGCTAGACCAGACCACCAAGTGCCACAGCCAGTCTTTTCTTAAATGTCTCTGGGATGGGGACTCTACCACCCATGGGCAGTCCATTCCAGTGTCTGATCACCCTTTCTGTGAGGAAGGGCTTCCTAACATCCAACCTAACCCCATCTCCTGGTACAGCTTCAGGCCCTACCCTCTTGTTCCTGTTGCTAGTTGCCTGGAAGAAGAGCCTGACCACCACCTATCTACAGCTTCCCTTTAGGGTGTTGTAGAGTGTGATAAGGTTCCCCCTGAGTGTCCTCCAGGCTAAACACCCCCAGCTCTCTCAGCCTCTCTTAATAAGGCTTTCCCTCCAGTCCCTTCCCCAGCCTCATTGCTCCTCTAGACTCGCTCCAGCACCTCAATATCTATCTAGAAGTGAGGGGCCCAGAACTCAAGGTGAGGCCTAACCAGTGCCCAGGACAGGGGGAGAATTACATCCCTAGTCCTGTTGGCCACACTGTTACTGATGAAATTATGTAGATACAAAGCTTAGGGACATGTGTTAGCGCTGACCTGGCACTCAGAGATCTTTAGTGGTTAGACTTGGTGATCCTCAAGATATTTTCCAGCCAAAGAGACTCTGTGCTTTTAGCGGTTATTGCCAGGCCTGGTGTGGTAAGGAGAATCTAGTGAATATAAGCCAAAGATTGGAAAGCCTTAGAAGGAATTTATGATTGAATGGGTGAGGTTTTGTATTTTGTTTTTTATAGTTGTGAGGGGAAGTATTTAGTTGCAGTTTGGTCTTGTATTTTGAAGCCTATAAAGCTGTACAAACAGGTTCTAAGCTAAAATGTTTCACTAAGCTAATGCTCGATCTGCAATAGCAAAATTTCGGGTATGCTTCTCTCCAGACAGCATTTGTGCTGTTAATTGTCCTTGAAATAGAGTATCTGCTCTCTTTGTCCTTGCAGTTCATTGTCAAATTCAAGCACTGCTGGTAGTTTTATTAATGACTTGTGTTTGACAATTGAATAAACTATAAATTAGAAACAGGTAATTGAAGTGAGAATGACAAGGATGAAGAATCGAGAGGATAATTGTGCAAGTGCTAGAGATCCTCCTCTCCATCTGAACTGCTGCCATTCCCTGCATAAAGGCAGAGGTGAAGTGCTTAATGTACCTGAAGAATTGATGATATTAAGTCAGCAATCACATGTGACTGAGCTGTGCTGAGTTTCCAAGGGATTTGGGGAACTTTAGGCCTTCTTCCTTAAAATCACAGATCATTTAGGATGGAAAAGCACTTCTAACTCATTGAGGCCAACCATTAACATAACTGTCAAAAGACCACTGCTAAACCCTGTCCCTGAGGTCCAGATCTCCATGGTTGTGAAATACATCCAGGGATGGTGATTCAACCCCCTCCCTGGGCAGCCCGTGCCAAGGCCTGAGGCCCCTTTCCAGATGTTGTTTTTCCCCACGGCCGACTTAAACTTCCCCTGGTGCAACGTGTGACCATTTGTTTTGTTTTATTTTAGCTTATTGACAGGTCAGTTTAGAGGGAGGAGCAACCCTGGAGATCCTCCAAAATCTAAATTGTCCACAGCTTAAGAGGCATCTCAGCGTAATGGGGCTGTTGCAGCATCCCTTTTCAGGAGTTTACTGGGAATTGGAGCCCTGTCAGTGCTTGATGTTACTGGAATTATACTCCTGTTTATTTTCTAGCAGTGTTTTACTCAGATAAAACTGGAAAAAGTCCAGCTAAAGGCAAGTTTGTGTTCACATGAGGAGCTGCTCTAAAGAGTCTGTCTTACTGGGGACACCCACATAGACACAGAAAGACAAGACACTTGGAGACTGGGTGTTGATTTGAGCACTATTCCAGGCTCACAGGAGTACGTGTAAGCAGAAAGGACAGTCACATAATGACATACATCTCTCCACAAGTGTTTTAATACAAGGCTTCTCTTCCATTTGAGATGGTTTTTTTTGTTCTATGCATCGTGACCTCTGATGCTAGTGTGGTTTTTGCTGCTCGTCCCTGAACTTGTTTCAGTAAAAAGTAAGCTCTTGTGGCTCTTGAGAAGCTTTTTGAGATCAGAGCACCCCACAATAGCTGAGTGACACGTAAGGATGGTGGGTAATGAAGCAGCATTATCTGCTCTGCATTAAGAGTTCTTTATGTGGGAAGTGTGGAGAAGATGTGACACCTCTTTGTGAAATTCCATTCCATGGACAGCCTTGAGTCTTTTCTCATGTAACGCTCTTTTAGAACCTAGCCTTCTCTCCTGTAACAGTGCTGTGACTTATTTCCCAGTCTTGTTCTTTTAAATTTTTATGGTAAATCTATTAATACTTTTTGTGTCAAGTCTGATTCTTTATAGTCCCACTAATGTTTTCTAGGGTGGTTTTTTGGGTGGTTTTAAAACTGATACATGAGAAGAATTTGTCTGAGACAGTTATGTATCTGTAATAAATATGATGTCTGCTCTCTTTGGTAATCCTGTGCATGCTTTTGTTTCCTTGTTTTGTCTTTTTCCTTTTGTTTTTTTATTTCTTTTTGCAGAGAGTGATAATGAGCTCTCCAGTGGCACTGGTGATGTGTCAAAGGACTGTCCCGAGAAGATTTTGTATTCCTGGGGAGAATTACTGGGGAGATGGTAATTCTTAATTTCCTTAAATTTAGCCTTTAATTACTAATCAGTGTTTTATGAATTGGTATGCTGTGGAGCAGGAAGTTTGACACAGTTTAAAAGCTAAAGAGAACCTAGTGTAATGCTTCAGATGCAGAACCTGTGGTGACCTGTGTTCCTTGTGGCTGGATAAGCTCTCAAGAAACACAGATTGATAGAATCATTATAGCTGGTAGGACCTCCAGGATCATCAAGTCCAGCTCTCATCCCAGTATCGCCTCAGCCTCTAGACCATGGCCTCAAGTACTTTATCTACTTGCTTTTTAAACATCTCAAGGGATGGGGACTGCACCTCCTCTCTGGGCAGCCTGTTCCAGTGCCCAACCACTCTCTCAGGAAAGAACTTCCTCCTAAGATCCAATCTAAACCACCCCCTGACACAACTTGAGGCCATTTCCTTTCATCCTATCATTAGTAATTTGGGAGTAGAGATCAGCACCAGACTTGCTACAACCTCGTTTGAGGTAATGGTAGGTAGCTGTGGAGATCAATAAAGGTGTTCTCTCAGGCTCCTCTTCTCTAGACTAAATAACTCCAATTCCCTTAGCTGCTCCTCAGAGGGTGTGTTTTCCAGACTTCTCAGAAGCCTCACTGCCCTTCTTTGGCCCCGCTCCAGCACCTCAATGTCCTTTCTTATACTGTGGCACACAGTACTGGACTCAGCACTCAAGATGTGGTCTCACAAGTGCACCAAGGGCACCATCACCTCCCAACTCCTTCCTGATAAAGGCCAGGATGCCTCAGTGCTAGGATAGAAGAAGCCGAGCCTCTCCAGTATGTTGTGTCTAAGCTGTTTGTGCTGGCTGACGTACATTTTGAGAAGGAATTCTAGAAGGGAATATTTGTGAGCTTAAAGTATGTTCTCAGCAGTGTTACTTATGTGGTTTAATTAAGTGCTTCAGTAGCAGCGTTCAGTTTGCCAAGCGAGGAAAAAATCCGTGTGTTTGCTGCCTCGGCCAGGCCTTATGCTATTAGCAAATGCCTGAACCACTTACTTGGTTTTCCCTCTCGAAGTAATAACTTGTGGTGCCAGAGACAAAAATAATCCAAGGCCCTTAATGTGGAACTGGCCACATTTCCCAACTCCAAAAAGAGAGCTAGGAACACATTGTAAGGATTTATTTGGGCAATTTCTCACCCCTTTACTTGGCCACTTTGCTGCTGACCTTGTCTGTGATGGAGATCTCATGTAGGGGTTCCTAAATGAGATGTCACAAGATTTTATTGAGCTTAGTGGAACCATTCCCTCCTGATTGTTTTTAACTCTTTTATCATCCAAGTCTCTGGCTTTAATGGAAGGTCTTTGGAGGAGAGGCAGGGATATTTATTGGAATGATTGTACAGATATTCTGGCTGTGGACCTTCTGAAGGGTTAAGAAAGCTGAGGAAATGTGGAAGTCAGTTGGTCCCTATGCCTTCCTCGCCTGCCGAGACTCCTGCCAGGAGCTGCTTAGAACTTTGCAAAGCCAAACTCATTTGGTAGTTAAAGCGAGCTTAAAATGGGATGAGGAACGGGAGATCCCAGCCAGCTTCAAGACAGGCAGTAGCAAACCCTCTCTTTAGAAAGGGCGCAGGCAGTATTAACCTCTTGAGATGTATTCAAGTGTTTAAAATACTTGAATTCTTCAGTAGTGTTAGGTTACCTTTTAAGAACAAAACTTGGAAAGAGTAACAGATGAGCAGTGTTAGTGATTTGAAATGCAGAAATAGACTGAAAATCTTCTCATGTGTTGAAAACAGCAGCATATGCTGATGGAATATCTGTGCACTTGAAAAAGAAGTAAACAAACAAAAATTAACATTTCCACTGGGAGAACTAGTGTGAGGATTTGTCTCTTAGATGAAAAATCTCTTGTACTTCAATTGTTCCTTGTTGTTTCATTAAAATATCACCACGACCTAACGGACTGACTCAGCACAAACATTGTTCCAAGAGTCTTGCTCAACATAGCACTGAGAATAAGATGTTTTACCACAAAGATACAGTCAGATTAAGGTTGGACTTGATGATCTTTAAGGTCTCTTCCTACCAAAGAGATTCTGTGATTGTTGGAAAGTAATGGGGTATCATTAATTTGTTTGCTGCATCTTCAGCTTTAAAGTTGAGCTGCTTTAGCTGAGTGTTTTATTTCTGATGTGTTTGATTTGTTCTTTACAACACAGCAATGATCAATACCAGTTTTTGATCAGAAATAGGTGTTTGTGAGTTGGAGCACAGTCCATGCATTGCTGTTCCATATCCTTGCCCTTTGATGTCTAAAAATTCTGCCTTTGAATTCTGCTGAGAGTTACGGTGCTTTGTAAAACGTTAAAGATGTTGGCAGCCAGGAATTGACCCAATTTTTTCCCCCCAGTGGTGCTAAAGATCAGAACAAGACGATGAATCGCAGAATCATAGAATGGCCAGGGTGGGAAGGGATCTTAAAAAGATCATCCAGCTCCAACCCCCCTGTATAGGCAGGGACACCTTCACTAGGTCAGGTTACTCAGGGCCACATCCGACCTGTCCTTGAATACTTCAAGGGATGGGGCAGCCACAACTTCCTTGGGCAACCTGTTCCAGCATCTCACCACCCTCCCAGGAAAGAATTATTTCCTAATGTCCACCCTAAACCTCTCCTCTTCAAGTCTGTAACCCTTTCCCTTTGTCCTCTTGCTACATAATCATGTCAAAAGCCCTCTCCCAGCTTTCTTGTAGCCCCTTCAGATACTGGAAAGCTGCTAGAAGGTCACCTTGGAGCCACCTCTTCTCCAGGCTGAATGATGTGAACTTGCTCAGCCTGTCCTTATAGGGGAGGTGCTCCAGCCCTCTGATCATTTGAGTTGCTCTCCTCTGGACATGTTCCAGGAGCTCTATGTCCTGCTTGGGGACTCCGGAACTGGACACAGTACTCTGGGTGGGGTCTCACAAACGCAGAGCAGAGGGGGAAAATCACCTCCCTTGACCAACTGCAAGGGCTCTTTTGATACAGCCGAGGGCATGGTTTGCTTTCTGGGCTGCAGGCACACACTGGCAGCTCCTGTTAAACTTAAGCTCCACAAGCTTTTCCTCTCTACTTGTTTCTAGGATGTGGAAATGAACCTTTTAAAATGATTCAGTTTATTTTATCTGCTGCCAAGTCCTCAGAGAAGGACCTCCTATAACATGAATGACCAAACTGATCTGATCTGAACACTTCATTTAGAGCTCTAAGTTTCTGTGTATTTAATTCATTTATGGCTGAATCAGCATCTCATAGTTTAGTACCTGCTTAGGTTATCCAACCCTTTAAATATTTCTGTGAATATTGTTTTTTCCAGCTCTTTCCCATCACAAGCCCACTGATCTAATGAGACTAAAAATGATAAAAGGCTCTAGTTGGATTTAAATTTGCCTGACTAAATTATAAAGTTTGAAGTGACTTGTATTGCACTGCATTGAAAATCTGAAATCATTATTACCTGAAAGAATAAGAGTATTACAGAATTGCAGTAGGGTTGGGGCTTTTTTTTTTAATTCTCAAGTAAATTGGAAAAATAGAGTCCTTGGAGTATAGGAAAAAGATGTAGAGCACTCTTTAAACATAAACAATCATGGTAAGCTACTCCCATCTTAATGACCTGTTTCAAAGAACAAATACTCTAAACATTTACTTAAAATCGAGGGTCAAATTATAGGTTATTTAATTTAATCACAGCTTGCAAGCATTTGGCTAAACTGCCGCTCTGCCTGTTCTCCTGCCAGCAGAGCTGAAAAAAAACGCCAACAATGGTCAAATCAGCAGTGCTGGGGGGGTGGTAGGGGGGAATAAAGAGTCACTTCCTACAGTTGTCCTGCTGCATTGCCACAAAAATTGCCATAATAAGTCAAAGCAAGATTTAATCTAGATCAGTAAACACTTTTTATCTCACAAAGGGATTTCAAACTCAGTCATCTGTGATGGAAAGCTCTGCAGTATTGTGCATGTGCGGCACAAGTCTTGTCACAGAATCATTCAGATTGGAAAAGACCCTTTGATTCATTAAGTCCAAACATTAACCCTGCTCTACAAGTTCACCCCTAAACTCTGTCCCCTAACACCACATCTGAGTGACTCTTGAACACATCCAGGGATGATGACTCAACCACCTCCCTTGGCAACACACTCCAGTGTTCAACCACTCTTTCCATAGAATTCACAGAATGGTTCAGGTTGGAAGGGACATTCAAGATCATCCAGTTCCAACCCCCTGCCGTGAGCAGGGACACCCCCATGAGACCAGGTTGCTCAAGGCCCCATCCAGTCTGGCCTTGAACACTTCCAGGGAGGGGGCAGCCACAACCTCCCTGAGCATCCTGTTCCAGTGTCTCAGCACCCTCATCCTGAAGAACTTCCTCCTGATGTCCAGTCTAAATCTCCCCTGTTGCAGCTTGAAGTTCTTCCCTCTTGTTCTGTCGCTGATTACCTGTGAGAGGAGAGCAGCACCAACCTCTCTACAGTGTCCTTTCAGGTACTTGTAGAGAGTGATGAGGTCTTCCCTTAGCCTCCTTTTCCTCAAACTAAACAGTCCCAACTCCTTCAGTCGCGCGTTATATCTGTTCTCCAGACCCTAAGATACTACACCACGGTCCCAGCTCTGCCTCTGCTCTGGAGTTTCTGAAGGATGGATCTACACTAAGGAAAACTCACATGCCCTAACAAGTGTTGGGATTATTTTTAAAACCACATCTTTAGTGGGTTGCATGTGGCCATCTCAGAGCCCCACACGTCACCTTGTGTAGGATTAATTGCTCAGCTAATGAAAGTAATCCTGTGACTGACTTCCTGCATTCCTTGGAGTCAAGCACCAGCTCAAATTAACAGGCAGATGGGATTTTACCCAGGGATGTGCAAGTGTTTCTGCTTGTGGGACCTGCAGCATACTCTTTGCATAAGGTGTACAACCGGAACTTGTGGCTTCATGTTAATACTCTTAAAACTTGCTTTTATCTGGTTTCTAATCAGTGCAGGTTGTTCTTAATTTCCACTCCTTAATGTGGAACAAACACTGAAATGGAGTCATCTGCACACAGGACACAGCTCTCTCATTCACTTCAAATGGTTTCGCTTTAGCCAGCTCCTGTTCAACTTCTGCAATTGCTGATTGTTTTAATTTTCATTAATTCTCTACCCTTAGAGAACTTGGATATCACAGCACTGGTTCTTACTGTAAATCCTTGTGAAGCTTTTGCTTTCTGTAGGACAAATACTGATCAGTACCTAACTAGTGGCAGAAAAGCTGCTGTAGCCAGGTGCTGACTCTTCACAAAGATGGTGAAAAGTTTAAAAACTTCTGATAATTTTTATCCTGACGCCCACTCCCATAGTTTAATAGGCAAATGGTTGTTTGTTTCCCAGGCACAACAATCTTGTTGTGAGACCAAATGGGTTATCCACCCTGGTGAAGAGCGGGGTACCAGAAGCTCTGAGGGCAGAGGTTTGGCAGTTGCTGGCAGGATGCCACGACAACCAGGCGATGCTGGATAAATACAGAGTTCTCATCACAATGGTAAGTGAGGGTTTTTTGCCTCTTTCTTCTTTTCTTTGCTGATCAGCACTTTATTCAGTGCCAAAGTGGTAAGAGAGTGAAGTGGTTTGACTTGTTTCAAGCAACTGAAACTGTGATGAGCTGCCTCCTGCCATGGGTACCTGCTGAATGGCATTAACAATAGGAATTGCTGACCAGTGTCTGCAGGAGTGCCTGACATTTAGCTTTCTGCTCACTTGCTGTGATGATAATAAGCCCATCAGCTTATTCTTCAGGTGACTGTGGAGTTGTTTTAAAAAACCAAATTCATCACCTTTGTTTTGTCAAAAGTTTCTGTTGTCTGTTTGGCTAAAACCAAACAAAACCTCACAGTTGGGTATTTTTGTTTTATCTATTTTGAAAAAGATACTCAAAACATTTTTGCCCGGAAGGAGATCAGCCTCCTTGTTCTATGGGCAATTTGAGAGGAGAATCCTTTTCCCAGGCTGTATCCTGGTATCATCAGTGCAGTCAATAGATGCTGTAAGACATTGTCTAGGTGTCTTGGGCTGTTTTTAGCTGTGACAGAAGGTGCAGAAGCTCAGTGCAGAGTGAGGAGATAACCCACCTCTTGAGGCTCTGAAATTCTTGTTGCTACAAGAATCCCAGTGCTCTCAGAAATGGGAGTGATGGCAGAATCCCTGTGTTGATCATAGTGTTGGATTTGTTATCTCAGGAATGAATCATCCCTCTGTGCAAAGGTTCTGGAATAGATGCTGTTAGTAAAACTTTTCTTTGATAGCATTGTTACATCTTTTTGATACTCATCCTCTTCATCTGTGTTTGTAAACCTTAAATGCGTCCACAGAGCAAGAACTGTCCTTGTGGCTATTTTTTTTCATTTACTGATAAAGAAGGATGTTTTGATAGTGTAAACTTTTGGTTTTGACGTCGCACTTGGGTTGCGTTTTCCTTAGAAACCATTCACAGGACATCTGGCAGCTGTACGTTGCATCAAAACCACCTCCAGTATTTTGCTCTTGCTGTCTCAAAGTGGGGAAGATGTTTGTTTCTTGGCGGAGGAGGGAGTGGAAACCTAAAATGCAAAGCTTAGCTTGACGCTGCGTCCTCGCACCTTAAAAATACCTCGTTACGCTTGGCCTTTGCTGATGGAAGTGTTTCAGTGACATGCGTTTTTAAACATGGTACTACTGCATCCAGTGTTTAATAGGAAACACTGCGCTGTTGGGATCAGAAAATGAAATCCTATTGTGACCTGAAGTCACTGTGCAAACTCGGGTTTTTTTCCTGAAGTAAATCACTGTTAATCTGAAATCTGTTCTGTGCTCTGACTATATAGGACTGCTGACAATCGCATCACTGGGCAAATGCTGCAAGAAAGAGTCTGTGGAAAAAAGTGAACAGCAGTTTCTTGTGCCAGAGCAAAGCTGAGGCCTGTTTTTAGGAGCAGCTGATTTTAGTGCTCAAGAAACTTGTCAGCTAATTTTTGTTAATGAATTATTATCTGGTGTTTATGTCTGTCAGCAGAACTGCTTTCGGTTGCATTTTGATGTGTTGCTAATATGAATTGAGCTGTTTATTACAGAGAGGGACATGTATTACATTCTGAATCCTACTGGAAGGTTTGGTGTAGTAGTATGTGTGTCTGTAGTATTACACATCGGAGTGTCGTGGTCTAGCTGATTGTGATGATGTTAGGTCATAGGCTAGGCTTGATGATCTCAGAGGTCTTTTCCAGCATCAATAATCCTGTGATTATTTTTTTTGGGTGTTAATAGCTGTTTACTTGCTTCTCCTGTATGAGAGCAGACCTGAGTTTGTTTCCTGTGGTGTTTGTTTGCCAGTATGCCAACAGTATGTCCTTTTTTTTTACCACACTTATTTATTCTTCTCATCAAATAAGTTAACAAGTGGAGCTTTCAGACTGGTAACTTCTGGTGAAACTGCATTTGCTGGTGTAGGAGAGTTGTGCTGCTCCTTGGGATGGATTGGCTCAGGGCAGACTGTCAGCAGTTGAATGGACATCACAGCATGTGATGCAGACACATTTGTTGTTCTGAGCCAGTTGCATGCTATTAGTGCACGACTGTTCTGGTGAAATGGGTTGCTGCTTGCACTGAGCGTGGTGCTCTCGATATATCCATCTACTACAGTTTTTTCCAGTCAGAGGAATGCTCTATAGGAGAGAGTGGTTTGGAGCTTCATTTAGTGTTTCAGCTCAGCACAGAAAGCAGAATAAAATCTGTCTTATTTGGAAATATCAAAGTCATGCTTATTTTCTCTGAGGGACGTTATCTTTTAGCCCTCTGCACCAGAGATCAGCAGTCAGGAGTGATCTAGGGAGCCATTTCCTTTCCCATATCACACAATCTCCCATCTCTAGACGAGTTTGGAGTTCCAGGAAGAATGGGAGAAAGAGATAATTTGGCTCTCACAAACATGTTCTTACTGACACACAGTAGCTTGCTCTGTCATACTTCTGCTGTCCAGTTTCAGCCTGGTGATTGCCATGAACCTCTCAGGAATTCAAACTCAAGCACATTGGTTGTGCATACAGTTCTAGAGAGTAGGACAGGGGGCAGAACAGGGTGGGGAAGCTCAACCATGCAGAGATGAGTGTGGGTTTGTTTGCATTTATTTTTTAAGGAAAAGGCAAATCAGAGTGAGAAAAATCTGCTTGTGTGATGGTAACAAAGGGGTCAAAGGGAAACAGCTACAAGTGAAGGTTTCAGATTTCTGGAGACCTCTCAGAGTAAAGAGCTTTGCAGGCAGAGAGAAAATCAGACTTGTTTGCTGAAAGTGCAAGATGATGGCAGATGGCAGCAGCATGTGCTGCACTGACGGAATTCTGCGGCTCAGACTGGGATTCACCTGGCTGGAGAGTAGCCCTGTAGAGAGGGACCTGGGGGTCTTGGTGTATAGCGAGCTCACTATGAGAGATCAGAGTGCTGCTGCAGCAAAGAGGCCAACAGGATGTTGGGCTGCATTAACAAAGGCATCACCATTAGAGATAAAGATGTTATCTTGCCACTCTACTCAGCGCTGGTAAGACCACACCTTGAGTACTACGTTCAGTTTTGGTCCCCACTGGCCAAAAAAGATGCAGATAGACTGGAGGGGGTCCCAAGAAGGGTGACCAGGATGATCAGAGGACTGGAAGACCTGTCATATGAACAAAGGCTGTGTGAACTGGGTCTGTTCAGCCTTGAGAAGAGAAGACTTGGGGGGGACCTTATTGCGATGTTCTAGTACATCGAGGTGGATACCAGGGTGATGGAGACTTGCTTTTCACAAGGAGTCCTGTAGAAAGGACAAGGGGGAATGGTTACGAGTTAGTCCAGGACAGATTCTGACTGGATTCGAGAGGAAAGCTTTTCATGATGAGTCTGTTAGATGGTGGAATGATCTTCCAAGGGAAGTGAGGGATTGCACAACTGCAGACAATGTTAAGGCTCAGCTTGATAGGGTTCTGGGCCAGCTCATTTCAATTGTATCCTGCTTAAAGAGGTTGGTCAAGATGATCCCTGAGGTCCCTTCCAACCTGTGAATTCTTTGATTGCTGTATCTCATTTTCCTTTCTGAGAATAGGAAGGTTCCATGGGGGTAGGACTCTGCAAAGTCCTACAGGTGCATGTCTGTATCATCTCCCAGAAGTGTAGTAGTAGTCTCTTGTCCCAAATGACCAGTTAAAAGTAGGAGAGCTAAAACCAGCAGCAGGAGATGATGAGCAGAATCTTCCATGCACTGAATTAACCTCAGTTATCTTGGTTATCTGGATCTCAAAGGGCTGAAGTCAGGATGAACTTCCATGCAAACCCAGTGCAGAAATGTATTTATTGCTTAAATGTACAGATAACCTGAACGGTTCAAAATGACAAAAGGTATTTTTGCTGCTTTGCTTCATACTTAACATTTACTTGGCAGTTCTATTGCCAGTTCGCTCGCTCGGTTAGTGACTGGGAAGTGGAGGAGATGACAAATGAACCACTGTGTCTGCGCAAACAGATTGCAGTGCACTTGACTCTGACCCTGTGCCTCAGTGCCACGCTTGTGCGTTGGTTGTTGGGGTTGTTTTGGGTGAAACAGTTGGGTTGTGACGGTTTAGCTTTCGATTGAATTGCTTGGATAGGAAGGCTATTTTAGTTCCAGTAGAAAACTAATCAAGCTGGTTATTTACAGCGATACCAAAGGATATTAAGCAAGTGCTAGGAAGAGGGATTTTTTTTCAGTCCCAATGGCATCATGCAGGGTTCCACTGCTTAGTGTTCTGAGACTAATTAATCAGTAAGGGTGTCTAATTAAAAAGATGACTGTTCACCAGCTGCCACAGCAGGTTGGCTAATGGGCTGAAACATTAGAGTGGTTTTGCTGCAAATATTTGTGTTTGGAACACAGCATCTGTTTGTCCTGACTGAAAATGGGAGAGTTTATTTCTCCGTAGTGAGGAATAATTTGTGTGTTCTGTGCCCTATACAGTGAGCAGCAGCTTCTCCAGACTGTCTGTGCAGTGAAACATTCTCCTAGTTCATTTGAAGTCAGGATTTATAGGCAGTTTCATTTTTTATGGGGTACAGAGAGGATGCCTTAACTCCTTGTGAACTGAGAAGAGTCTTTCTAGAAAAAATCATATTGATAGGATGCCCCACCTTTGGAGCAAGTTGCACTGTCTTGTACCAGTTTGTATGATTTTGGTAGTGCTGAATGCTGTGGTCTAATACAGTTATGTATGAACTGAAAATATTTATTACAACTTACCGAATCATAGAGTCATCCAAGTTGGAAAAGACCTTCCAGATCATCATGTCCAACCATCCACCTTACAACCCCCAGCCACTAACCCATCTCCTCAAACACCCTGTCTGACCATTTGTTGAACCCCTCCAGGAATAGTGCCTCCACTCCTTCCCTGGGCAGCCTGTTCCAAGGCCTCCCCACGCTTTCTGGGAAGAAGCTTCTCCTAAGATCAAACCTGATCCTGTTTCCTCTTGTCTTAGCACTAGTCCTTAGGGAGAAGAGATCAACCCCCATCTCGGTCCAGTCTCCCAGAGAGCAGTGAGATCTCCCCTCAGCCTCCTCTTCAGGCCGAGCAGCCGCAGCTCCCTCAGCCTCTCCCTGTCAGACCTCTTCTCCAGACCCCTAACCAGCCCAGTTGCCCTTCTCTGCCCCTTCTCCAGTCCTTCGATGTCCTTCCTGCACTACTGTACCTAAACTGCCCCCAATAAGTGAAAAAAATACCTCCTCTGCAGGGTAGAAGTTGTCAGAATGTTAGTTCTTTCAATGGCTTTATTTAAACTGAGCCTGAAGAGAAAAGATGTAGTTTCTGCTGAGTGTGCTGGTGTACCTGGTTTCATAGTAAATGTTTAACATTACTCTTCCAAACTCAGGCATAAAATGTCCCTTAGGTAAATTCAATTTGCCAAGTTTTGATTCATTTAGAGCTCGTCTGGAGAAAACCTTTCAATTCAGTGAGCACAAAAGGGAAAATCTTCCACTCGCTCTTCATCTTCAAAGAAATTCGTCAGTTTAATGACAGCCCTTTGCAGGAGAAAAGGGAGTAGCATCCATTAGTGTGTTTTATTTTCATGTCACCTTAATTTTAACTTTTATGTATGATACTTGAGGTGGAAAAGAACGGCAGTAAATTTAGAAGAAGTTATGACTGTTACAAATTTTTCTGCCTGGACAGCACAAAGATGCTCACAGTCCAGTTACTGGCTCTTGGGGCTCTGTGTGACATATGGCTCTAAAACTCTAATTTAAATATTAAAATCTGGCAGAAAGGGACCTGGCAATACTGGTTGACAGCCAGCTAAATATGAGCCAGCAGTGTGCTGAGGTGGCATAAAAGTCCAATGGCATTCTGGCTTGTATCAGCAATAGTGGGGCCAGCAGGACTAGGGATGTCATGCCTCCCCCTGTACTGGGCACTGGTGAGGCCTCATCTCGAGTACTGTGTGTAGTTATGGGCCCCTCACTTTACGAAAGAGATTGAGAGGCTGGAGCAGGTCTAGAGGAGGAATGAGGCTGGGGAAGGGACTGGAGGGAAAGTCTGATGAGGAGAGGCTGAGGAAGCTGGGGTTGTTTAGCCTGGAGAAGAGGAGACTCAGGGGGAAACTTCTCCCTCTCTACAACTACCTGAAGAGAAGCTGTAGTCAAGTGGTTGTCAGACTCTTCTCCTAGGCAACCAGTGCCAGGACAAGAGGACAGGGCCTGAAGTTGGGCCAGGGGAGGGTTAGGTTGGATGTTAGGAAGCCCTTCCTGATGGAAAGGGTGATCAGACATTGGAATGGACTGCCCAGGGTGGTGTTGGACTCCCAATCCCTGGAGGTGTTTGAGGACAGACTGGCTGTGGCACTTAGTGCCCTGCTCTAGCTAATTGTGGTGATGTCAGGTCATGATCTGGGCTGGGTGAGCTCAGAGAGCTTTTGCACCCTCAGTGATTCTGTGATCTAGAGTCTCCTAGACTTTGGATGTATGAATAGTTTGTGCCTCAATTGAAGCTGAGGGCAGCTTCCTCATAGGTTCTATTGTGGAATTTCGAAAGGGTGTTTTTGATTGCTTGCTCAAAAAGCCCAGCCTGGGGTCCCTCGTCTTGCACAGAAAAAGATGCGCAAGTCAGTTTTGAAAATAGCCACTGGAAATCCTGGTTATGAAAATGAGAAATTTTAAATACATTTATTAAAGGGAGCAGCCCACGTTTCCCCACTGTTAATAGCTGCCTTCTTTATGTTCACGGTTGGAAGAAGCAGAGCTCTAAATAGTAGAGGTGCACTAGGAATTGAAGTGCCCACAAGCATGCTTGCTATCTAGCTTTTTTCTGTTCCTCCCTGAGGAATTGTAGTGCTTGAAGCCTTTTAAAATGCCTTTGTTACCAGCGGTACTGGTGTTCAGCATCTTCCTAGAGCTCCTTTTACCAGAGCACTGTGCAGCTAGCCATGGGCAATCTACAAGAATTGGAATTAGTAACAGGGAAGGGAAGGTTTGAGCTGCCTGAAAGAATAAAACAAACCTAAATAATGCACACATCACTTGCAGTCAAACCAGTTTGAGTTTACTGGGGGGTGGGAACTGTGACAGCTTTTCTACCTTAATTTATGTGACTGTGTTAAAACCCCAAATGACGATGTTATTCCCATGTTCTTTAGGATGTTCTTCGAAGAGGCTGAGCCAGCATTAAGTACATGTTACAGTAATCACTTCAGAAGAGATGAGAGGCCTGTAGATCTTCTTTACAGCCTGTAGCCATTAAATATTTCCCTGTGTAGTGATGAGCAGCTTGTGCCAATTAGGAGTGATTTCTCCTCTCAGCACGTTAATCTGCAGCTGCTGAGCTCCCTATACCTTATACAGCCAGAACTGCAGCCCCTGGCTGCTGGGTACAGGCAGTGGCTATACATAGCTGTCACTGTAGTGCAGTGGTACTTGTGCTGCTGCACATCCCGACTTACATTCTGGTTTAGAGTATTATACAATGAGGCAGCTTAATTTCCTAGAAAGCCCAGAACAGCAGGTCTTTTGTCTTCAGTAGCTGGTTGTTTTCAAGGCTTGTCGCTGACTCAGGCAGCCTGGCTCCTTTAGCCTCAGCGTTAGTCAGAGTGCTTCTAAAATTTTAATTTAAAGCCTTGATATTCCTGTGTCTAAGATTTATCCTGAGTGATAAATTCATGTGTAGCTGCTGTTGCACACAGAGTTCCCCTTGGGATGCCATGCACGTGCTATATGTGTGCAGCCAATGCAGCCATAGCCAGTAGAAGTTCCTGCTTCTAGTCAGGATTCTCTGTAGTATCTCTTAAATTCTCCACTTAGTGTTAAACAAGGCTTATCTGAGTTGCTCTGGAACATCTCAGGGTACACCCAGTTCTGTTAATTTATTAAGAGCTATTTTCACAATCCGATGAGCATTGGATGGAACCATAATCATCAATCATTAAGGTTGGAAGAGACCTCCAAGATCATCCAGTCCAACCATCAACCCAACCCCACCCTGTGCGCTAAACCTTGTTCCCCAGGGCCACATCTCCTAGTTCTTTAAACACCTTCAGGGATGGTGACTCCAGCCTCTCCCTGGGCAGTTTGTTCCAACCCCCGACTCTGTTAGGGAAGACATTTTTCCTACTGTCCAATCTAAAGCTCCCCTGGCCCAGCTTGAGGCTCTTTCCTCTTGTCTTGTCCTGTTGCTAGTGACATGGGAGAAGACACCAGCCCCTGCCTTTCTCCCTGCCTCTCCTTTCAGGTAGTTGTAGACAGCAACAAGGTCTCCCCTCAGCCTCCTTTTCTCCAGGCTAATCAACCCCACTTCCCTGGGCTGCTCAGGTCCACACATTTAAATCCATCCAGGGAATGCAGTGGGTTCTCCAGGACTGGCATGGAACTGCTCCTATGACCAGATGCTTGTGTCAGAAAATGAAATATATTATGATCTTGTAACTGTGATCTTTACATTTCCATGCCTATAAAGAGGCAGATCTCTGCTGCTTCACACAGGTGAATGTTGTTGTTTAGCATTGTTGATTGTTTTGTTGACATAAGCCCTGTCCTGTCTCTTTAGCTATGTTTTGTGATCAAAGTGAGGGCTCCAGGACATTAAATAAGTGACCTGAGGTGTGTGGTTCCTCCTACTGGCTGTGAGAGCTGTGAAGGGCTCATTTTCTCTGTAGAGTTCTC
Source organism: Upupa epops (assembly GCA_013397515.1). Lineage (NCBI taxonomy): Eukaryota > Metazoa > Chordata > Aves > Bucerotiformes > Upupidae > Upupa > Upupa epops. The sequence continues at coordinate 17,309 of VZRI01007107.1, read as the reverse complement.
TGAAACTTGTACTAATTGTGATATCCAAAGCAAAATCCAAAAAAAACCTCAACCACTGCTCGTCTCTGAAGCTCCTTCTGAAGACTGAGTCACAGACGTTACATTTTAAGCCAGCAGAACGTTTGATTATTCTGCTTTTGACTGCCTTTAAAATTCTAGTTGCCATAACAACTTTATTTCTTTATTTTTAGCACATCAGTTGCCATAACAATAAAATATAGCTTTTTCAATTGAACCCTTTTTTTCCCCTCAATATATATATTTTTTTGCTTTGTTTTATGAAGAACCTTCTTGAGGGGGATAAAGGAAATGTAGAGAAGTTCTTCCTGCCCCTGTTAGCAATGTGGTTAGAACACAGGCTGAAAAATCATGATTATTTTTAAAAAACTATTCCAGTTCTGTGGCAGTTTTTTTGACTACTGAGTATTTTCATAACTTGCACAGAAAAATGAATGCATATCACTGTATAGATTCTCTCTTTCTTCTGGAAGATGTTGTTGCTGGGATTTTGTTTTGATGTCTAGTCATTAGCGTATTAGAAAACCATAACCCTTACTCATTTCATAGAATCACAGAATTATTAAGTCTGGGAAAGACCTCTGAACTCACTCAGCCCAGACCATGACCTAATATCACCACATCAGCCAGACAGGCCACTGAGGGCTACAGCCAGTCTTTTCTTAAACGTCTCTAAGTNCTCCAGGCTAAACAGCCCCAGCTCGCTCAGCCTTGTCTTCATCAGACTTTCCCTCCAGTCCCTTCCCCAGCCTTGTTGTTCCTCTGGACCCACTCCAGACCCCAGTCTCTTTCTTGAAGCGAGGGACCCAGAACTGCCCCCAGTTCTTGAGGTCTTTATCTCATTCTAAGCAATGGCTACAAATAAGGCAGGAGATATAAAACTGATGGCCATCAGCATCCTATGTGAGTCAGCCCCAGTGTTTCTAGTTCTACCTGTGTGACCCTTACCAGGAAGAGAATTGTCAATTCATCAAGGCCGGTATCAGTGTTGATGCACCAGGTATATGTCATATATCTTAAATACATGTAAATGAAACAACTGACATTTAGCTTCAAGCCATAGTTTTGAGAAGAGGGAAAGAGTTACTTTAATATGGATCAAAGATGTTGGAATTTATCACAGAATCATGAAGCATTTACATTTGAAAATACTTTCAAGCTCACAGTCTAACCATTAACACAACTGCCCTAAGGCCACTGCTAAACAATAGAATCATGGAATGTTCCAGGCTGGAAGGGACCTCCAGAGTTCATCTAGTCCAACCTTCCTGTACAAGCAGGGACATCTCTACCTAGGTCAGATGGCTCAGAGCCTCATCAAGCCTGACCTTAAATGATTCCAGGGACGGGGCTCCCACCACCTCCCCCAGCAGCACATTGCAGCCATCAACCACCCTCACATTGAAGAACTTTCTCCTAATCGCCAGCCTAAATCTCTCCTTTCCCAGCTGAAACCCATTGTTCCTTGTCCTATCCATACAAGCCCTTTGGAATAGGCCTTCCTTTGCCTTCATGTAGGCCCCCTTCAGGTACTAGATGGTCCCCCTGGAGCCTTCTCTTCTTCAGGCTGAATAGCTCCAACTCTCTCAGCCTGTCTTCTTAAGAGATGCTCTGTTTTCCTGATCATTTAGGTGGCCCTCTTCTGGATGCACTCCAATACGTCTACATCTTTCTTGTTCTGGGGGCCCCAGAACTGGACACAATACTCCAGGTGAGGTCTCATATCCCTGAACTCCATAGAGCTATCAATTCAGCTTCTATATTTCATGTTGTCCTTCCCAAAAGGACTTGCAAATCTCAAAAAAATGCTGTCTTGAAACATTTATTTTGTTTAATGTCAGGGTTTTTTTCTTAGAGATAATGTCAGCTCTGTTTTTTTGTGAGTTTTTTTTCTTAAATAAAGTAATTTCTCAGCTCCCATAACATTTTACATGTGCCAATTTCCAGCTATAAATACTAACGTCCTCATTAGCTAATCTAATCAAAGTAATTGAAAACAAACCTGGCTGGTTATTGGAAGTTGAAAGTATTTAGACGTTACTCATCTTGAAACCTAAGTTATCACATGTAAGAGAGTTTTATAAACTTTTCTTAGCTAATTTTTAACTTGGAGCAGGGGGAATACAAATCACTAGGGACCTTGAAAGGTCATCCAGTCCAATCCCACTGCCAGAGCAGGATCCTTGAGATTCAGTCACACAGGAATATAGCCAGGTGGGTTTTAAGCATCTCCAGAGAAGGAGACTCCACAACCTCCCTTGGCAGCCCCTCCAGAAGAAGTTTCTTCTTATCTTGGTGTGGAACCTCCTCTGTTCCAGCTAACACCCATTGCCCCTTGTTCATGTCATTGGATGTCATTAAGCAGAGCCTGGCTCCTTCCTCCTGATACCTGCCCTTTCCATATTTATCAACATTAATGAGGTTACCCTTCAGTTTCCTTCTTTCCAAGATCAAGAGACCCAGCTCTCTCAGCATCAGGGAGATGCTCCACTCCCTTCATCATCCTTGTGGCTCTGCACTGGACTCTCTCAAGCAGCTCTGTGCCCTTTTGGAACTGAGGGGCTCAGAACTAGACACTATATTCTAGATGTGGTCTCACCAGGGCAGAGTAGAAGGGAAGGAGACCCTCTCTCCATCTACTAACCACCTCCCTTCTAATCCACCCCAGGATGCCATTGGCCTTCTTGCCGACAAGGGTACATTGCTGGCTCATGCTCATCCTGCTGTCCATCAAGACCCCCAGGTCCCTTTCTCCTATGCTGCTCTCCAGCAGGGTAGTCCCCAGCCTGTACTGGTACCTGGGATTGTTCTTGCCCAGATGCAAACTCCATGCTTACCCATGTTGAATATCATTCAGTTCCTCCTTGCCCAACTCTCCAGCCTGTCTAGGTTCTTGCTGTCACTGGCGTTTTCCAAACATCTCTCATTGCTGCTTCCATGTTGGTGAGTTTGCCAGAAGCTGTCTTCAACTGCGGCAGTTTGCGAAGTTTTCCATCTCAGCTGCATGTGGTAGGAAGCTATTCTTGGTCCTTGCTCATATATGGTTATCACTGTGCGTTTGTGCTTCGAGAGCCTTGGTGCTGTAGGGTAAAGCAAATGGTACCTCTTCAGCAGCTGCAGTTTGGTCTAAATGAAGCTTAAAACCCATAAAAAGCAACTGTGCCACACTTCAGTTTATAAATAGCTTTGGTGCTGCACCCTTCCCCAGTTTCTCTTTTCCATTTCTTCACCAAAGTGGTAGAATAGTAGTAGTGAGTAACACTTTGGTTAAAGATAGTCCCCTAAAATTCACAGTTGTCTCAAGAAATAGTGGAGATGGCTTCAGTAGTCCAGATTTGGGGTCAGCAGCAGCTAAGAACACACTCCATGTGTCTAACCTGAGAGTGTGTTCTTAGTTCTTCACTGATTATTTTCTACTCCAGCAGTCAACGCTGCAAGTCTTCGTCCTAGTTGTTCAGTGTTTCTCTGAGCCACCTCTTGTCTGCCTGCGGATGCACTAGTAATAAAAAGTTATTACAGGAGAAGTTTAGGATGGAATGTGCCAATCAGCTCTGCAGATCAGCACAGGAATAGTGCTGGCAGTACATTCTGCCAGCCAGTCCAGCTGGACTGGACTGGATGCTCTGGGAGAACTTAGTGGGACCATTTCACATAAACCACATCCCTGAAAAGCACACTTGAATCTGTTTCTGACCTGCCTCTGTGATTCTGTCACTTCATGGTAGCTGCTGCCTAACAATCGGTAGGAAAAACAGCTGGAGTAGATGGTCCTGAAGGGTTTTTAACAGCTTTTGAGAAGATAAATTACTCACATGAATGTTCTCTGTGGAGCAGCTTTCTGCGTGGATTAGAAGTAATTTGCCAGAGATCACGGCGTGGAGGTTTTGTTGTTCAGGTTTGCTGTTGTGCTCTAAGAGGATTTGCAGTATACTCAGGGTTGATGGTACAGTAGTTTGTGGCTGTGTGGCCTTGGCGAGTTGGACTAGGTGATCTTTAAAGATCCCTTAAACCAAAAGCATTCTGTGATGGTATGAAGTGATGCTCCTGGGAAACTGTAGAGAAATAACGCTGGGTGCAGCTGGGTTTGTTTTTTAGAAGGTGATGTAGAATAAGTCACATCTGTGTGTATTTCCACTTCATCCTTCGGTGCAGTAGGATTTGCGATTAGGAAAGACAGAATTATGCGGGTTTGATCCTTGAATTCCTCTTGTAGTCATTGCTCTTGCAGAGCCCTTAGAACTTGGCTTTCCTCTTCAAGGCTGCAATAAATTATTCATCATTAGAACTCATTAAATCCGAATTGGTTGCCTTTTAAAAGGTCACACTGTAGTTTAAGAGAACTCTGTGGCTTTGCAGTATGTGAAAAATCAGAGCAGGTAATTCCAATGTTTGGGTTGTTCGGGGTTTTTAAAAAATTCTGTTATTCTGCCTCTGCAAAACTGGAATTGCTGCTAATACTGGCTGAGCTTGTGCCTCTACCACATCAGCTGGAATCACTATGGCTGTGAAATTCCTTGGTGCTCAGTTGTGAAAGACTTTCAGAATACCAGTATCCCTGGCACGCTGATTAGCACCGTTCACTAGCCATCGCAGCATTTCCCTGAAGTGAATTCAGTTCTAGATAGAATAGTAGAATCATCATGGCTGGAATGGACCTCCAGGATCACCAAGTCCAGCTCTAATCCCAGCATCTCCCTAACTCCTAGACCAGAGTCTCAAGTGCTCCAGCTACTTGGTTTTTTAACACCTCCAGGGTTGGTGACTTGACCACTTCCTTGGGCAGCCTGCTCCAGTTTCCAACCACTCTCTCAGAAAAGAACTTCTTCCTCATACCCAATCCAAACCTCCCCTGATGCAACCTGAGGCCATTTGGGAGAATAGATAGTTTATTTCAGGGTGCTTTGTTTCTGTTCGACATGGGGCACAGAAGTTGGGTGATATTTTTCACTCCAAATTGAGTGTGTAGAGTGATGTTCATTTGTCAGAGGAGCATCGATACAGACCTCAGAGAAGCTCCTCCTGAAGTACAACCTTTAGTGTAAAACTCATCAAGGTAACCCAGCTGACTGCAGGGAGCACAGGAAAAGGGAACAGGAGCAATTTCTGCTGCAGACTTGATCACTATTTACTAAATACCTGAGTAATGTTAGTAGCTAATGTAAAAGTTTCAAGCTGTAGAAGTGTTTGATGTGATTGTGCCTCCCAGCATCAAGTGTTGAGGAGTCCACCGCTGTTTTGAGGAAAACAATGTTTTTATTCACATGTACCTTGTATATTGCATGTGGAGTGCCTGTACCCAGGTGAAAGCTCCTGCATGAGCTGTGTAGGCTCTGGCTCTTTACTCTTTAAATAGACAGCTCTGGTGGGTGGATTTGGGGAAGAGGCTTTATATTCCAAATAACAAATAAAACCCATTTCTGCCTTAAATATGAGTACAGAGAGCAACTTCAAATGTTAGTCTGATGGAAAAAAACCAACCACGTACACACGCATTTTATTTAAGGCATGAGTCCTTCTGGAGGCGGTGAAGCCACAAGCAGCATGCAGGTGATGTGCTGGACAAGAACAAGGGGGTAGTTAAGATAAGAAGAAAGCAAACTGAAGAAACATATTTTCTTAAATTATGTTTAAAACAGGCGATGTGGGAGAGGATCGGGAGCTGGTAGTACTTTGACATTGTCATTCAGGTCAGCATCTCAGTAAATAACTCCTGTGTTCCTCCTCCCACACTCCCAGTAGCATTTCCTTGCTCCAATCTGTATGGTTTTAAAAGATTTTACAGAAATTACTAATGTCTGTTTAATCCAGCTGACTGTCTTAATGTTGCAGCCTGGAAATGAGTGGTGTGACTGTGAGGCTGCTTGGTTTGGGGCAGGAATTGCCACTGGTTCTCCTGTTGCTTTAGAAAAACCCTCCAGAAAACAAATACTGCTTTCCAAATCAGGTCTGGAGTAATGGGTGGTTTTTGCTTGAAGCTTCTAGATCTTCCTCTGTACAGACTGTCTGAGCAGCTTTTTGTGTTTCCTTAGGAGGCCACACACTTCACTCCTGTTTTACAATGGCTTGGCGTGCACCAGATTCTGCTCTCAGCAGGATGAGGTGGTGCAAGTACTGTGTTTTGGATGTTGCCTCCCGTTGTTGTTTGTAGCCAGTTGAATTCATGAGGAAGGTGTGGAATTGCTCCTTCTGTGTGGAGAAGAGATTTGGTTGTAACCAGCTGTGGAATTTATGCACCATCTCAGGCTTGGTGCAACACCTTGGTGACAGCCATGAAATGCTCCCAGTAGAGTTGTTTCTTCTTTCTCACAACCCTTTCTTTATATAAAAATGAAAAAAAAAAAGCAACCCTCACTTTGTTGAAAACAGTGCCAGAATCCCTCATGTGACTCTAATCTGCAGATAGCAAACTCCTTTCATCGAGGTTTGTCATGTGCCTCCTCTGATAGGACATTCAGTATGGCCACATGGTGTGTGATTCTGTCTGAAATTGCCTGGCTTTGGCAGAACTAGCTGATGGCTGCTCTGATTTCCACTCTTCTCAAAAGACACGTGAAATAACCAGTTAGTGCATTCAGGCTGTACCAGTTTGCGCTGCTGCTTCTTGGAAGATTCCACTGGGACTTCGGCTCTGGGAGTAGCTGAGGTGACAAAGCCACCGGCAGCTTTCCTGTTGCCTTTTTGTTTATCCTTAGGCAAGGAATTCAAAGTTCCTTACTTCAGAATCCTGTTGTCCCTATCATTACATTTCTGAGGGGGAAGCATTTCACCTGCACTGCAAAGCAGCCAGCAGAGGTTGCCAGTGATTTTCTTCGGTACCTGCTAAGCAGGATCCCTGAGGGCTCTGGCACAAGACCTGCAATATTTGGCTGATGTCGGCGCTTGTGGTCAGGGTTGGGTGCTCTGAGCACATGCGACCAGGCACTGCGGGTTTGTACATCAGCTGGATCTGACCTGTGAACAAGGTGACTCAGTGGTCACCAGAACGTGTGGTGGTTATCAATACTTGAATCTGTATCGAGTAGGATGTGTTGAGCAGATAGTTCCTGTGGGGTCACTTCACTTGAGGCTCTCCCCCCCTGCTCCTCTAACATGTCTTTGCATCTCTGAGCCTTTCTGACATCCATTTAAAGATGTCTCATCCCTTTGTTTCTCTGGTGCCCACCACAAACACACCCAGAGAGGGGATGGAGAAGTGCTGCTCACTGCCGCGCCAGTACACACCGGTGTTTGTTCTCCTCCTCCTCCCCCACAGAAGGAGTGGGCAGAGAAGGAATAAAAACTGCTTTCCATTGTTCTGCCTGTGGAGCTCTGGCTGAACACTGCACTCGGGCACTACATTAAGTCATTAAATCTGTTTGTTGCAGCCATTTACAGTTCTGAGGTGCCTCAGCAGCTTTAATTTCTTTCTTTCTTAAATCCTTTGATGGAGGAACATAGAGTTAGCGCGCATCACGAGTGCAAACCCACTCGTACCCTGCTGCATTTTTCGCCGCTTCATGTTTCTCCAGACTCATCGTTCGGTGCCTGCTTGGGAAAATTGTGCCCAGGGTTTGCCTCGGACCTAAAGCAATTTAAATTCCTGTAGTCTGCAATGCCTTAGTTCGTTAAAGCTCCCCCAGACCCTTCTTGCCAGGTGTGATTTGCTGATCTGTAACCCGGAATGCAGATTCGTGGCTGCCGTCTCCGTGTCTGAATTGGGTGTTCGTGTGTCGGTGAGAGAACTTTGCTGCTGGCAAACAGAAAGTCCCGAGTCCTTAACCAGGATGAATCCAAGGCTTCCTTAATTGGGTTGCAAAGTCTGTGCGTTGGTAAAAGATGTGTTTGCCAGTATCTGTGTTCAAACTGATAGTAGTGCTGAAACCAGTTCCAGTTAAACCTGCCTTAAGCCAGGGGATAGTGGAATTTTTACGGAGCTGGAATTTTGCAGAGGAAGGAGCCGTGTGAAATGAGCCCCGTGAGAACTCCAGTGTCTGTATATCGCCGTAGAGGGTGAGTGGGGAGGGTCCTTGTTTAACCCTTTGGCTTTGCGGGGTGCTGTCGGGACCGCCAGTCACAGCACCAAGAGCCTCCCCTCCTACAGCTAAAGGTGCAGGCTCCAGCCGCTCCCTGCGGGGGGCGCCATAACGCTGCGGCAGCGGCGTCGNAGGAGGAGGAGGAGGAAGAAAAAGAAGAGGAGGAGCGGTCTCAGGTGCAAACATCATTACAAGGGGGAATCAGGGAAACAGCGACAGAAGCACCAGAAGCACCAGCCGTCTCACAGTAACTGGGAGCCCTCCCCGGAGCTGGAAGGATGCTGTAGGTGAGGAGGATGAGGGTTGCAGCGCCGCTGAAGGGGAGAACCAGAGGAAGCAGTGGTGATCTTGGGGCGTATCGGCGAAGAGAATGAAGAGCCGGGAATATCCTGGGATGTTATAAAAGCAAAAGGACTTTGCATACAGGCAACGGCTATTAACTCCAGAAAGAATGTTTCCCTGCAAAGTGCTGCCCCGGTGCTGGAAATCTGCCTCTTTTAGGGTCTGAAATCCCTCCTGCGGACACAGCAAGGACCAGCAGCAGCATCGCAGAGATTCTGCTACTTCTGAAGAGACTTGGAGCAAATGCCAGCGTGATAATCTGAATGACCTTGGAGATCGTTTTCTGTGGAATCACTGCCAGTTTCCTAGTCTTAGGAACTCTAGGATTAAAGATGGGTTTAACATTTTTAGGGGCTTTTGAGAAATGAAGATTGTATGCAATTAATTACCTGCCTAATGATTCCTGAACTAATCAAGCATTTCCTTAAACTCAAGCACAGCAGGTGATGTTTTCTGTTAACGTTTGCTCTCTCCATAACTGCGAATAAAATGAACAAGGTAATGTCCTGCAATTAGAAGAACCTTTTTTATTTTAAGCACTTCTATATTATGCTAATCATCTAATAAATCCAGAAACTCTCAAAGTACACAAGAGGCTGAAGCTGAATACCAGGAGTAAACAATGGCAGCTTTTCTGGGCAAATCAGCGTTTCATTAGCTCCACGGCAGAATGCAGCTGGAAGTTTCTGTTGTCGTTGTGTGGGGGGTTGTGAAATGATTCAGGTGTTGCTACAGAGGTGAGCAATGTCATGGATTTACCTGTGAACTCTCGGCTGCTGATCCGCTGTAGCAGATGTGGCAGTTTCCAAAGATGATGAGTTTAAAATTTCCATTGGCTGAAATGAAATGCAAGAGGATTTGTTTGGTCTGTGGGGATCTTGAGTTGTGCTCCTGGCATTAATAATTGTAACGGACCATAGCTGTCTAAAGGGATTGTGAATATTGACATAAGTCTCCAAATTCTATTCTTAAATTCTTTTCGCTTTTTAAATGAATAGACCTGCTCTTCGTCCTTGTATGTGAGATGTATATTTTCTTTCTTGGGAGTCAGAGGACGAATCTGCCTTGTCCCTCACCCGTCTCCCTCCAAATAAAATTCATTATTCATACCCAAACAGTGGTGAGTCTATTGGAATTAACCTTGACAGGAATGTTTTCCTTGCCTTTACAATGAATAGCATGGATGAATCGCAGTACCACTTCCTGAACGCAGCCAGAAAAGACAGTGTTAGATGATGATGAACTTTTACCTATGATTTCAATTGAGACGTTACAAAGATTATCTCCAGTAACTGCTGGGCCAGGAAACCTGAGCTGTACCGAGGTTCCTCCTCCCCTTCCTCTCTCTTGCCCTGTTATATTCCAAAGTAAATGACTTTCTCAGGAAAATAAGCAGTCAGAGATTTCCGCACTCCTTCCCCGGGCAATGAATGTGTCTCTTTTTGGTCAGTTTTTAGTTCCGTGTTTCGCAGCACCTGTTTGTTTTAGAAGTGCCTTGTGTTTGCTAAAGAATTGGACAAGAGCATTGGAGGAGCTGATCAGTGGCCTTTCTCTTTCTGGCTTTTTTTCTTCTTCTTTTTTCTTTTTCCTTCTCTCCTTAAAGCTAAGTTGTGCCAGAGGTGATGGCCCTCATGCTGAGGAGGCATCAACAACTATGGGACTGTAATCCTCTCACATGTAAGCATTGGCAGTGTCTACAGAGAGAGACCTTGAGGCGCTTAAGCACAATTCAGCTGCTGTTGTGCAGGTCATCTGCTGGCTGAGGCTCAGCTTGCAGCGTTCCCTAAGCACAAACCATGAACCGGTCCCAATGGATTGAATGGAGGACTCTGAACATGAGCAAGAGTGTTCTGAACGTATCTGAGCATCTCTCCTGCCCTCTTGGATTTGGCCACTACAATGCAGTTGATGTCTGTATCCTTGAGACAGTCGTTATTGTGTTGCTAACGTTTCTGATTATCGCAGGTAACTTAACGGTGATCTTTGTTTTCCACTGTGCTCCACTTCTGCACCATTATACCACCAGCTACTTTATTCAGACCATGGCCTATGCCGACCTTTTTGTGGGAGTTAGCTGCTTGGTTCCTACTCTGTCGCTGCTCCACTACTCGACAGGTGTCCACGAGTCCCTAACTTGCCAAGTCTTTGGATACATCATCTCTGTACTCAAAAGCGTCTCTATGGCGTGTCTCGCGTGCATCAGTGTGGATCGCTATCTCGCTATAACCAAGCCTCTCTCCTATAACCAACTGGTCACGCCTTGTCGCTTGAGAATCTGCATCATCTTGATCTGGATCTACTCTGGTCTGGTCTTCTTACCTTCCTTTTTTGGTTGGGGGAAACCTGGTTACCATGGAGATATTTTTGAGTGGTGTGCTACCTCCTGGCTAACCAACGCCTATTTCACTGGCTTTATTGTGTGCTTACTGTATGCTCCCGCAGCCTTTGTCATATGCTTCACCTATTTCCACATCTTTAAAATCTGCCGCCAGCACACCAAAGAGATAAATGATCGGAGAGCTCGATTTCCCAGCCATGAAGTGGATGCTGCTGGGGAGGCTGGACACAGCCCCGATCGCCGCTATGCCATGGTTTTATTTCGGATAACCAGTGTGTTCTACGTGCTGTGGCTCCCCTATATCATCTACTTTCTGTTGGAGAGCTCTAGGGTGTTGGAAAACGCGGCACTCTCCTTCCTAACAACGTGGCTTGCTATAAGCAATAGTTTCTGCAACTGTGTAATCTATAGCCTCTCCAACAGCGTTTTCAGGCTGGGACTGCGGAGGCTGTCAGAGACAATCTGTTCATCTTGTACATGTTTGAAAGACAGGGACATACGGGACCCTAAACCACGAAAACGGGCTAATTCTTGCTCCATTTAAAGGAAAAATGGGCGTGTGTACTCAGGCACGGGGTTGTGATAGCATACCCGAGCAGAAACTTTGACTCGAGTGGCTCACTAGGTTGATAGAGAGGGTTTAACAATGATTGTGGAATCGGCTGCTATACAAGGGCTCACTGAGCCTCACAGAACTCTCGTGAAATGGTGAGGAGAGCAGTTCACAGAGATGGTGAGGAAAAGTCTAAGCTAAATATCTTCCAAAGGGCATGAGATAACCACCACTTCAGAGGGGGTTCCTCATAAAATAAATAAGTTAGTTGCTACTTGAGAATTCCCCCCTTGTAGAAAAGTTCTTATGTCACGATATACCGTAGCCTTCTGGATTTAAATAGATTTAAGAGGAAACCATCAGCACCACAGTAAGTGGCTCTCTGCACATTCTGTACCTGAGGACTCTAGTAGCTATTGCAGATCAATAACAAGCTCTGTCTCTGCTCATGTCCTGTACGAGTTCCAGTTGTACAAACAACCTGCAATGCATAAACCCTACACTGGGCATGATGCTTTTGGGTAAACCGGCACGTGTGGGTACAGCTTCCACAGCAGCTGTTCCTCCTATTTCCTTTTTGATTTTGTTCTCTCCGTGCTCTGCATCCCCAGATCCCATTGTGTCCAGACGGTTCAGCTGGAGGGCCCCTATGAGGTAGTTTCATCCCGTCCTTCCTGCAGACAGCAATAGCCCTGCCTGGCTGGCCAAGTAACTGCAGCAGCCTGCGTACAAGGATTTCTTGGGTCTTTTACTCCTTTTGATCCCGTTAAATTAGCCTGTGGTACCACCGTAGTGTCCTTTCGGCTGTACTGAAGCTTTTCCTTTACTGGCAGCACAGGTATTCCTAATGCAGGTAGGATAATTGCACACGGCAGTGGGCAGCACCGCGTAGAAAGCTCAAACTATTGAGCCCTTTAATTTGAGAAGTCCAGCTAGCTTAACTCCAGTGGTAGCCGTCAGTCTGTCGTGTGAAGCCAGCTTGCACATACTGTCTGTATTTTTTATTTGTTTCTAGAGGAAAAACGTAACTTGTGCTCTGTGCCCGATGTTTTCCCAGCTCATGGGACAGATCCATGTGACAGGATTGAAAACTTGCTGCAAGAGAAATCTGTGCAGTTGCTTGATAGGCAAGCGCTGTGGGAGGAGGTGAACGAGGCGGTTTAGCATCAAGTACAGGCAAAGAGCTTCACTGTTTCCTTTTGTACAAACGGCTTTTCGATTAAATCCTTTTTCATTTCGCAAGGGCACACGTTAGGTTTGGGTAAGACCTTGCTGGGGGGTGCAGCTGCATGCTAGTCAATACAGTATTGAAATCAGCGGTTTCACCCAAATGTCATTTTCTGAGATGGTTATTGGCTTTTTAAAATTAAAAAAGGCCCTATGATCGATTGTTGGTGCCTTTTGACTCTGCACTATTATTCCTTCTTTCACCAAAATGCGTATGTGAAGATCGTGCCTATTACCTTTTGTAACGGAAGCTAACCACGCTTGCACACTTGTGGTTTGACTCTAGGTCTCCCTTCCTCATGTACTCCTTGTTCCCTTGAGGTTCTGAATCCCTGTACATTTTTTTAAACCTGTAAGAAAGTGGAACCAATGGAATAAAGTAGAATTATATCTATCAAACCCAGCCTTGGTGTTAGTTCCCTGATGTTACACTCGGCAATCTGGGAGGTTTGTTTGGGTTAGGACTCGAGAGGGAACTGTGTAAAATCCAAACTCGGAGCTGGTTACTTGCTGCCTTACGTTCTGTGTTCCCGTTCCTAGCACCACACAAGCTTTAAAGCAGGTTGAATTGCAACTTGAAACATTCCTCAGGCTAAGCTGAGCTGTTGCTGACAATTAGCCTGGGTAGGGATCATGGAGAAATGAGCCTTTGAGCGTATGTGGTGCTGCTCCATGTCGCCAGGAAAGCATCTGCTGCTGCCTTGGGAAGAGCTGCAGAAGCCCTTTCTGGCTGACTGCTGCTCTGTGAGGTTGTGTAACCCCGGCTCTGCTTACAAACTTGACTTGGGTTTTAGTTTTGTCACTTTTGTTTCATGCTTAGTAGGTCTTCAGCACACCAGGCTGAGACAAGGCACAAAGAAATACCTCATCTCTCACAACTCACTGGGCTGGTTTTGTACCAGTAAAGTAGTTTTGTGTCTGTGCTGCAGGATAAGGAAACTGTGGAGCTTTCAGCTGCACTGACAGAAGGCCAGAAAAAGCAATTTCAGGCAGGAGAAATGTTGGGAGATCTGGGGGATTTTATCAGTCTTCTGCCGACTGCTGCCAGACTTGCACCCTCTTGAGAAGAATGTGGCAGCAGACCTGCAGCCTTTTGGGTTTAGTCACTGCGTGACTTGATCTGAGCACAGAAAAGGCGGCTCGAATCAAAATGAAACTTTTCTAAGTGTGGTGGGTGCCATGTGCATCCCTGCCCCAGAGCTCTGTCTGAATTTTACAGCCAGCAGGATTAGAAAAGTTGACATACCACAAAGGTTTTGGGCAGAGGAAGCATCGAGATGTCAGCACTGATCACGCGAGGGCACTGCTGCCTCTTACGTTCCTTTGTTTTCTTTGACTGAAACAGGTAGTGTTTGTTTCTTTATGTGCTTGGAAGAAGCACAAATGATTCTTTTTTTTGCTGTGGAAAAAGCCCACTGGATGAGATGTTCAAATGAAGGATGGGGTGGTGGTTTGGGAAACTATAACAGAGCTTCCCCTGGAGAGAACCAAGTACATTACCTGTGGAACGTGTACTTTGTATTTCATATGCTTCACACAGCCAAAGCCTCTGACACCTGGAGCACATGAGGGTTTGGAGTACTTGTGTGATCTCCGCAGTGGTGCTGCTGCTTGTACAGGTATCATTTATAGATTCCTCGCGTGTGACTTCTGAAGTTAGAACTCTAAATGGATAAATGAAATTTTGCACAATCAGGCTAATTCCTTCTGACTCAGAGCTGTGCTGACTGCACAGAGTTTGGGTGCTTATTGAGTGATTTTAACCTGCAGGTTCTCCTTAGCTGGTTTATTTGTGTGGAGTCAGGCAGAGGAGCTGTGTGAGGTGGAAGACCTGGTCTTTCCTCAGCTGGACCTTTCCTACCTGGAGTTAATCCTTAAGGCACAGCCAACTGAAGGCCATGTTGGCAGGTTTCAGTGGCAGCTGCTGCTTCATTTCGAGGGCTTTGGGGAGCGCTTTGTGTCTGGAGCTGGCTAAGTGCTAAGTCAGTATTAAAATTACTGAAGGCAAAGCAGCAAACCCAGGCAGTAAATGAAACATTTCTATCCCAGACCGTTTTCTTGTAGTGTTGGCTAATTGTCCAGGCAGCTTCCCCTGTGGGCTTCACAAGATGACGCAGAAAAGCAAGAAATCCAATAAATTGCTATCATCATGAAATTATTTTAAAGATTAGTTTTAATTTTTCAACTGATTTCTTTTAGAGACCATGTTTTCTCTGATCTTCCATGCTGGGAACTCACAACCCATTCGTTATTTCCATTTCCTGGCTCTGCTTTGTGTGATCTTTGGCTTTTGTGAGGGTTTTTTAAGTTCAGTTTGGAAGTTGAGTTTTAAATGCAATTTTGTTGTTCTGTGTGTTCTTCATTTGACTCCTGTAAAAGCCTTGATGTTGCTAGTGAAAAGATCATGTCCTTGAAAGGGAACTACGTCCACTCTCAAATCCATTTAGGCTGCATTTCATCCCATCAAAGAGAAGCTGCTGTACCTTGTTTACTGAATTTCAGGTGTCTTGGCAGTGGGCCTCATTAACAGATGACAAGTTCTGCTCCTTATTTGCTGCTGATTTTATTTGTGAATTTATTTAGTTGCTAACTAAAGAAACTCTGTTTTGGTGATGAATCACTGTTTTGGATGGGATTTGAAGAGATACTTTTATCTCTCTGCATGGAGGTTGTACCTGAAGTGCAACAAGTTTATCCTGGCTTGAGGAGCTTTTTGGGGGAGAAGTGTGACTGTGTGGTTGGTCATTGGTTCAGCTGTGCTCTGAAGATCATTTAATGGCTTTCACGACGTTAGTGATGCTTGTATTTTAACAATAACATCCCAAAAAGTGCTCTTGTAATCACGGCATTGAGTTTGTATTAAAATTAACTTATGGTGAACAGTAACCTGTGAGGATCTACTGTGTAATACCGATGTTTGGAAGATGGAGTGTTTCGGAGTTACAGAGATCTGGAGCTTGGGGGCATGGTTTAGCGGTGGCCTTGGCACAGGTGGGTTAAGGGGGTGACTCATTCATCTTGCAAGGTCTTTTGTAATCTAAATGATCCTGTGATTCTCTAAATACCAGTGGGAAAGTACTGGTAGGAAAACCTATTGGTAGGCCACTAGCAGTGTGGAAGCTGCAGTAGCATATCTCAGGAGAGACTCAAGCCTTGAGAAAACATCCCTGATAGCCTGCTGTGGCTGATGACCTGTGGTTTCTGATTCCTAACACCTAACTGGTACCTTCTCAAGTATTTCTGCAATCACCAAAGTTAACGATGACAGTAATGACTCAAAGTCCAGTAGTGAAGAGAGTGAGTACCTTACTAGGCTGTGCTGAGGTTTCTGAATGGCTGTGCCTCTCCTCTCGTAATCCCCAGTTGCTGCTTTCCAAAGCAATGTGCTTCCCTTTGAGAAAGAAAACCAGACCTGTGTATAGCTGGGGCTGATTTATTTATAGAGTTGGAATCAGCACGTTGCTCACTCTACCTGTCAGCGTAGCTCCAAACCGACATGTTCTCCCTCACTTGTTTTTTGGAGGGGAAAGCTGTTCCATCCCACTCCTTCCATTTTGCAACTACATTAGTTCATGCTAGTCCTGGCTTGAGGAGCTCATTTTCTTTTAAAACCAGCATCTCCAGTGACGTTCTGCAATTGAAATGTGACTTTGCAAGGTGCATTCCAGTCCTTCCAGTGGCACAGTTGTGTATTCTCTGCTCGTGTTTTAGGGTGATGCAGTTCCATGAGCTACTGCTTCTCCATACTTTCTTGGGTCCTCTTCCTCACACCCATAGATTTCACATGTGGAAAAGTCAACTGTCAGGCAGAGCTGTAGCTTTGCCTAGTCTGTCCTGTTTGTTTTCCTATAGTAAGAGAACTTAGAGAAACCAGCAAAACCACAGGGATTATAGCAGCCTTCCAGAATAAGAAAGCTGGGGAGGGGCTGTTTCCAAGGGCTTGGAGTGGTAGGATCAGGGGGAATGGTTTCAAGCTGGAAGAGGGGAGTTTTAGGCTGGAAGCCAGAAGGAAGTTCTTCACGATGAGGGTGCTGCAACACTGGAACAGGTTGCTCAGGGAGGTTGTGGCTGCCCTCTCCCTGGAAATGTTCAAGGCCAGATTGGCTGGGGCCTTGAGCAACCTGGTCTAGTGGGGGGTGTCCCTGCTCATGTCAGAGGGATTGGAACTAGATGATCTTTAAGGTCCCTTCCAACCTGAACCATTCTATGAATATGATTTTCACTTGGATTCCTTAGAAAGGAATTATTACTTGAAAAAACAACATGCTGGTACAGAAAATTCTGACATTTTAGGTGAATATTTGGTTTATCCCATGGGGTTTTTGTGGGATTACTGGAAATCTTTGTGATTCTGATAATTTAAACTATTGCCAAACAAAGGTTTGGGCATGAACAGGGGTTTTTAACGGAACTCGTATAAAATTTGCAGTCAGAATTCATCAAAACTTTTCAATATTTTAATCATACAAAAAATTAATGTCTTTAAAATGCAGTAGGTTCACCCACATGAGTTCCACATCCAGATTGACACTTAAGTGTGACTCAAGATTATGTCTGTCTTGTCTTGGTTGTTGCTGTTACAGTCCAGTTTGCCTGGTAGAATGTTTGAATGTTCAAAACTAGAGTTGGAATCTCAAGTTTCATGCAGTTGTTTTAAATGGAAACCGTATTTTTCTGTTATGCAAGACTATAATCTTTAAAAAAAGGTTTAAAAAATGTTTAGTGTCGTGTATCTTGTTGGTTATTTAGTGTGGGAAGCAGTCTGGCTGAAAAGGACTTGGGGATTCTAATTGGCAAGCTGCTGAACATGAGCCAGCAG
>VZRI01007106.1:119225-144786 GCA_013397515.1 Upupa epops | reverse complement strand
GTAAGAAAAGCAGTGGTTGTATTAAGGGCAGGTGAATCCTCACGACTTTGCATGAGGTTGTGTAGATGTGAAAGCCAGACCCAAAGCTGAAGTAATTCCAAGAACATGCTGCATTTCTACCAAAAACATTTCCTGTAATAATAACAGCCGTGAGAAGACCCTTCCATGACCATATCCCGTGTAATGACTAAAGGATGTATTTTATACTTCTGAGACCAGGATATCTCGTTGTCTCTGCCTCCAGTATTTATTTGGGCTCTCAACTGTTCTACCTACAAGATGGTAAAAGTTTACTACTGAGCCAGTTTCCATGAGACAGGACCCTCAGTCACATCTGTTCTAGTAACAACCACAGGGTCTAGCACTGATGCCCAGCTCCAGTTAGCATGATCCTCCAGCACTGCTCTGGCCTGGGCCTGAGTCAGTGCTCCCCCAGGCTCTGTCTAGGTATGGGAGGCTGAGAGGAGACTTTATCACCCTCTACAATCACCTGAAGGAGATGGGTGCTGGTCTTTTCTCACAGGTCATTAGTGATAGAACAAGAGGGGAACGGACTCAGGCTGCACCAGGGGAGGGTTAGGCTGGACATGAGGAAACATTTCTTCCCTGACAGAGTGGTCAGCCCTTGGAACAGACTGCCCAGGGAGGGGGTTGAGTACCCATCCCTGGAGGTGTTTAAAGATCATTTAGGTGTAGTGCTCAGAGATCTGGTCTAGTGATGACCTAAGTAGAGTTATTGGTAGGATTATTGGTTGGACTTGATGATCTCTTTTCCAACCTGAATGAATCTGTGATTCTATGGTACTCTGTGCTGCAATGAGACACTCTCAGCCACAGGTCAGTTTGCAGCACAATGAAATACTTGCTGTAGTGCTGACAGCTTCATTCTCCTCCAGCCCCTTTCCATCTGCCTTGTGTGTATTTGTATGTGTGCGTTTGGGAGTGGCAGAAAGAAGGGCCCCCCCCCAATCTCTTTGGTTATTTATATAACTTAGTAAGCAGATTTTTATTAATGACTATTTTGAATTGGCCAGCAGTGGTCACCAGTGATGTCATCTTCCAGAAACATTCATAATGTCCAGTTTGATGCTTTTCTCTCTTAACCAGAAGGAGGACACTGACTCCATAGAAAAAATACACTTGGAAAGCAAAACTAAAATAAGAAATGTCATTAATAACTGTACACAGAATATGCAAATAGCTCTCTTGGTTGGTTGCAGCAGTCCATCTGTTCTGACAGGATCTCAAATTAGATTATCCAAGACGTTTGCCAGCATTCAAGTCTCTAGCTTTGCTGCAAGCCTCTACCAGAAGCAGAAAGAGGATCCTTTTTTTTTCCTGAGAGCAAGGCAATCTACACAAAGCAGACAGAATAGGCTTCAAGCTGCTAAAAGACTGCTTATGTGCCTGGGGAAAAGAAGAAAACAATCTTTTTGTGTGTGCTGCTTTCACTGTAGCCTTTTCAGAGCCCTCTTTTCCTTACCCTAAATGCCTCTTTTGCCTGCCAAGAATAAGGATAATTAAACGTCCTTAAAGTGGTGTTTGAAGCTGCATGCTACGAATACATATTCTCCCCATCCAGTTCCGTGTAGTAAATATGAAAGCAGAGCAGTAGCTAAGGTGGAGACGTGAAATAACCAGTTTTCCCTGGCAGTGACATATACAGCATCTCCAGCAGCACGCCTGCCTCTCGTGTCTGCTATTTATATGGCTGAATCGAGAAGCAACAGCCTGGCGCAGGCTAATTGTAAAGCGGGGCTCTGGTTTATGATCTTAAGAGGCAGCTACCAATAAGAACCTAAATTGGAAAGAACGCTAGAGTCCTTTCTGCGATAACTATTTTGAAGTAAGGCTGGTTTTCCTTTGTCTCTGACGCTTGTTGATGCCAACGTGTGATGATTACTTCTTTTTTTTAAAAGTGCATTTGGTTTTTGTTTCCCGATGCTGCTGAGGATGCCCGTCAGCACTAGCTGTTTCTTTTCCCAGATTGTTAGGGTTTTTGCTTTATGATAAATAGAAGGAAGCTGTATGGAGAAAAGCTTTAATGATGGTTTTCTTTGCAGCGCTGGATAACACCTTTGTATAAATGCTGTTATTGTGGTAAAACAACACGTTTCCGTGTGTTAGCCTCCTTGCCGGTGAGCTGCCAGGCTTGGGGAGCTGTGAGTGTCTCCTGACTATTTTTTCCCCCCTGAAATGTAAAGCTTTAAAAAGCAGATCTGATGATTCACATCAGTCTCCAGATTTCCTTCCCCTTTTCTTTATTGCATGAGGCATTAGCATGGAAACACACTTTGCATTTCTCCGGCTTTTGTCTGTTCCTGCTGCTTTGCCTACTGGAAGTCCAACAGTGCTGCTTGGTTTCTGACATAACTGATTACTACGGACATTGTTACCGTGTCATAAAGGCAGGATTTCATGTGTTGAGCGTACGGCAGAAACACAGAACATTTTGTAAGCAGAGGTAATAAGGAAAAAGGGAAGAGAAATGCAGAAAACACACAATGCCTGTGCAAAACCCATCGGTCTGGATTCTGTGTCAGAAAGGATGGAGCAGCGTGTTGGGGTTGTTTGGTTTTAAATGAGTAAGAAGCTAAATGTGGATTTGTGTTTCATGAAATAATTGTTTTATTTTGACTCCAGCAGTTGGCACTGGCCAAAGTGATTTCCGAGGACATTCAGTGTATGTCCCAGATCATTGTTCCACGCTAGGGAGACTGGACAGCTACCGCTCCGCTCTGCAGCGCTCTGAAACCAAGGACACCAGCTGCCAGACGGAGGAAGTGAAAGTCGTGCCCCCTTCAATGAGAAGAATACGAGCGCAGAAAGGACAAGGCATTGCAGCCCAGATGTCTCAGTTCTCCAGCTCATCTGGAAACATGTCAGTGATGAGCGATTCTGCTGCCGTTACGTTTGCTTCTCGCCAAAATAGCGACATAGGTTTTCACAGCTTACCTCGCTCTGGTGCAAGAGTGTCTCTGCAGTCCCTAGAGCAGACACAGAGCATGTCTAGGCAGACAGAAGACATCACTGGCACTTTACCCCACCAGATAAGTAAGTTGCAAATGGATGATAGTGTTGTGCATCTGAGGAATAATCCCACAACAGGGACCCTGTCAAGGCCAAAGTCTCAAGAGGTAAGAAGCTATGACAGTGAGAAATCTGCAAGTCCAGCATGTGTGGTCTCTCCTCATGCTACCTACTCAACGAGCATCATACCCAATGCCACACTGTCATCCTCCTCAGAGGTTATTGTTATCCACACTGCCCAGAGTGCCGGATCATTGGATAGTAAAATTACTAGCTCCACTGCCTACCCAAAGCCAAGAGACAATCCTGTTGCCAGCAGTGCACTGAGTGGGAAAGAAGATCACCATTCTTCGAGCGGCAACTGGAGTGAGAGTAGCTCCACACGCCACTCCCAGACATCAGATACCATCCCATCCAATACTGTCACGATGCTTTCTCTTGGTGACTCAGCCGTGTCTCTTAGCACTCCTGGAAATGCAGAGGCTGGGTCTCAGAACACAAGCTACGGCTTTAGAAACAATCTTGCTTTGCCAAGCCCCTCTCAGGACAGTGATGGTAGGAGTGACTCTAGCTACTCGGGAGAACGACCACAAACAGTAGTGAACAGCACAGAGCAGTGGCTCTACAAGTCTGCAGAAAACAGTGAAACTCCTTCACACAAGGTGATGTGTACCACACCGGGCTGTGCCTCTCCTGGTAGCAACCTGAGTAGCAGCAGCCTGGAGAGGACTTCAGTCCGGGACGATTCAACTTCTCTGTATTCTGTGGACCACGAGGGCTATTACGGGTCTGTGCACATGGATTCAGGACTGAAGGCAGACATGCCGTGCAATAGTACTAATGGGTTTGGGACCTCCAGAGACAGTGTGATAAATGTCTTCGAAGGAAAGGAAAGGAAACATCAGGATGACCAGACAGGCCAAGGTGACAAATCCCTTGCAAGAAACATCTCCCTGAAAAAGGCAAAGAAGCCACCTTTGCCACCATCCAGAACAGACTCACTCAGAAGGATGCCCAAGAAAAAAGCCCAGTCAAATGGGCAGGTACTTGATGAAACCCTCATTGCTACCCTCCAGCATTCTTTGCAACTGAATCTCAAGTGCAAAAATGGCAGCTCCCCCTCCCAGAGCCCCTGCAGTGATTATGAGGATCCCTGGGTGTTGCGATCCCGCAGCCAAAGCTCAGTCAGTGCAAGCAGCAGCATGATGTCCACCACTGCTCCAAACCTGTACTCCATCTGCACTGTCACTCCCTCCCAGAGCGAAACGAGCAGCATCAAGTCAGAGTACACCGACCAGTGGGGCTACTACAGCGACTACGCTGCAGTGGGAGATGAGCAGGTGAAATCCCCTGTGACGCATTCTGCCAGTACATCATCTGCACTCAGCGATTACAGCATCAGCCACTTCAGTGATGGCTCAAGGGCTTCTGTGCCACAAGTGCCCAGTGGACTGGCCAAACCAAAGAGCACTTCTCCGGAAAAATCCCACCGGGTCACATCGCCATCCAGTGGGTACTCCAGCCAGTCCAATACACCCACTGCACTTACTCCAGTGCCTGTGTTTTTAAAATCTGCATCATCAGGAAGTGGGAAATCCAAGCTAAAGCCTAAAGTGCCTGAAAGGAAATCCTCTCTTCTGTCTTCAGTCTCCATGTCTTCATCCTCCACGTCTCTTTCTTCAAACACATCTACTGAAGGGAGTGTGAGTGTGAAGAAATTGGACCCTACGCTGAGCTCTCCTTCAGATTCTGGTGCACCTCTTCTACCACCTCCTCTTCCAGCATCTCCTCAATGTTGCACTGAACTTTCTCCTCCCCCTCCCCCTCCTCCAGCAGAAGGCACGAATCTGTCACCACTGCCAGCCTCTCCCACATTCCCCCCTCCTCCACCAGAAGCCGATGTAAATTCTTCCTTTGCCCAGGCTGCCCCGTGGTTTCCTCAAGAAGCCTCCATTAGTTCATTCTCTTCCCCTGGTCCTCCTCCTCGTACCTTTCCCATAGCTGTCCCACCACCAGCACCACCTCTTGATCCCAGACTGACAAAAGGTGCTACAATACACCCGCAGTATTCTTTTAAGAAGCGGAACCAGGAGGATTCTTGCTACAGCCCAGTGAAACAGGCGCTCAACAAGCAAGATGGATCGAGACCCGTGATGCCCCTAGTAACTACAAAGGCACTGCAAATGGTGCAGCTGAGGTCTGTAAGAAAAGCCACAGAAGGTGAAGCATCGCCTGAGCCTGCTTCTGAAACCACCTCTCAGGAAAAGGGTGCTGCAAGTTCACCCTTAAAGCCATCTCTCTCTCTAAGACTCAGCAGTAGCTTAGGTGAAGAGGAAATGAAAACTCAAGGCACTTCACTGAAAAACTCTGCTCAGACACTGGCTCGGAGTTGTTCCCTCACGCTCCCCAATAACTCATCTGTGCCTGACAGCAATCAAAAGCCTGGGAGTGCAGTAGGTCCAAGCAAGTCTTTTGAAGGTGATGCACTGGGGGCTACTACTGAAAACACAGCCAAGTCTTTAGTGCAGACTGAAGAGCTCCTTTGTGTCACGTCACTGCAGGGGTCTCCAGCATCCCCTGACAAGGCTCAGGCTGCACTGTCAAGCAAGAAACCACCCCCTATTTCAAAGAAACCCAAACTATTTCTTTTGGTACCACCTCCACAGTTAGATCTTATGGTGGAGAAAACAGCTGAAGTGAGTGATGCTGTCACAAGCACATCAAGCCCAACTCAGAGAGACGCTGTGCTCGCACACTGCGAGCAGGCAAGAGATTGTCTTACAGATGGACTCGGTTCTAGTGAGATGGACTCTGGCAGCCTGGTTTCTGAGGGAGGAGCTGCCGGATTTACCTTCTCTGAGGCAGTGGGAGCTGATGCCTTTGTGGTGCAGCCTGCTGCATCACCAGAGCAAGAAGAACCCAGGCAGGAGGAGCAGCCTGCTTTTGATGAAGGAAGCAGTTCAGGCAGCAGCCAAGACAGCAGCAGTAACACCGACAGGCACCTCTCGCAGAACGAAAGTGGTGAGTCCTTTTCTCTTTCTCAGAAGCAGCAGGAGCTATTTTAAGGAGACTGGGGAGTGAGAAGGCAACCCTAGCATTCAGGTGGGCTTCTGTAGAGAAAAGAACCTCTTGTGATAGTTACAACTAAAAACCTAATGAAAGTTTAAGGGATCTAATCCATACTTCTGAGATTCCTTCTGATTCCATTTCTGACTTCTCATTGTTGCAGACATGGAAAGAAAAGGATGCTTTGTTTAATCGTGCTAGGATTAAAGCACACAGTGAGAACATGGTTAGCTTTGTTCATTTGGATTTTGCATCCGAGTGGAAAAACCAAACACATTTTCTTTCCGTGTTGTCGTCCACCCGCGTGTGCGAGCAACAAGCAGAGGTGTCTCGTGCCCTGCAGTGCTCCTTGAGCAAATGACAGTACTTTGCTTGCTCTGTCTCTAAGATGCTTTGCCTCAGAAGCAGCGAGAGCTAGATCAGGACTGTGTGCTGTTTGGGTTCTCGTGATGGACTGACAGTAATGTCCGTTCTCTCTGCATAGTGGAGGTGTTTGAATCGGATACGGCCAGTAGTTCATTCCTGCCAAGCAATAGCTATGAGGAGGAGACGGATGGACTGGCAACACCAGCAAGACCGAGGACTACTGAGGATCTTTTTGCAGCCATTCACAGGTACTCCAGAAACTGTCCTTCCCCTACTGTCCTCAAAGATTAATTAACATTGTTTTAGTAGAACACCCAGTTCCAGCAGTCATTGCTTTAAACAGAAAGCACACTTTTATCAGCTTTCTGCTAAGGCTGCATTTGAAAAAGATAGAGAAAAGAACTTGTGTTTTATTGTTCTACAAATGCCTTAACCCTTTCTGAACCGAAAGATACCGGATGAAACCAATGTAGATGATGTTATAAATATCCTGCTGCTTACGATACCGAGTTACGTCTGATGTTTATTGTGCTATCTCAATCTGCCATATTAACTCTACTGTTGCTTTTTCTGTGATTCTTTTTGTTTTCATTCTCGTTCTCCATCTCTTTTTTACTCTCTTCGCTGCTTATATGGTGCAGTTTGGGACAGAGGCTCAACGCTAATGCTTCATGGCAAGCGTGGCTGAAACTGGCAAGTAACACAACATGTCAGTCATATGGCAAAACATATGGCAAACGCTGGATTATAGTTTGCCATAATCCAGCCTGAGGTCGGGTGTTTTGTGTCGAACCGCTTCATGAATGATCTGTGCAGCGCTGGCTCTATTAGTGACGACATTATTCATTTCCCTTAAAAACAGAAAATCAGCCCTAACAGGAAACTATAGATTTGTTGAGCTGTTCACCTTAGGTTGTCAACAACAACAAAAAAATCAAGAAAACAAGAGTACAATCACGAAATGAGACGAGTGCACCATTTAATCAGTACACACAGGAGACTGTTGCCACTCTCTGACCTGCTGAGCTGCTTTTAGAGTAGAGTGCACGTAGTCGTAGTGCCATCTCGTGGCTCTGTCCTTTACTTGGCTGTGTAGAGGGCCCATCCCTTTAAACTGGGCACGGAAAGTACTGGGCAGCAGCACCCACATAGGTTTATTTATCTAGGTGTTCAGTCAGTTTGCACATCTGCTCATGAGCTCTGTGCAGGGAGTGCTCAGGGGTGGGAACAAGCCTGTTGTGAAGCTGAGAGCTGGGAGGCTGCAGCACGTGAGATGCCAAATTCTCTTTATAGAAACAATGCTGTTTCAAATATGAAATGTGCATGTATGTGATACGGGCTCTTTATGACCGTTACCGCTCAGGGCTTGGCCTGTGGGAGCTGTTCTCAAAATAGCCTGTTGCACTCAGTACTGCATGGCACTCACTAGGACTGCAACAAATCGGGCTTTAGAATGAAATAGTCTGGCCAGTAGCCTTTCTCCACTTTGTGTGCAGATGGAGAGTGGATCTCTGTGTGTATGCACCTGTGTGTAATTCCTGAGGTTATGGGGAAATGGACAATGCAACTGGATGTGACATAGTTGAGACTGCTTGACACATTCGTTATGAAGACCTTGCTTTTGCTGGCTTTAGACTCGAATGATTATCATCCTTGGTTGTGAATGAAAACATTCCACTTTTTGTGGAAGATTCTATTTCAGCAATTTGCACTCTTGGAGCAAGACAAAAACATAGTGGCATGCATGTTAAGGGCAGGGAGAACAGTTAAAGTCTCAGCTTTGTTGAATAAGTACTCTGTCTCTGTCTGAAAAGCCACCAAAACCAAAACTGGTTGTTAATTTTAAGCTTCTGCTGTAATTCATCCACACCAAGACAAGCTGGTGAGGTGCTTGCAGCAAACCGACTGCTTAGCACTGCGTTCGGAGTCCTGCTGAATTGATTCAAGCCAGGGTAGCTTAGGACTTTTTCCCTGCAAGTCTTTGCAATTGAATTTTCCTTCCTGTTTATTTGGAATTTCATTTGGGTTTTGGCATCTGAAGGTATCCATAGGCAGCCAAACCCCTAGTGAAGGGGACTGTTTTCTGTGCAACTAAAGCACACACATGTTCACATAAAGACTCTCAGAGCATCCAAACACCCAAAGTACACACACACCACTACCTCTAGACAAAGTTTGTATGTTTGCCACTACTGGGGTCATCATCCTTTTTACCTGTCCTATCTTCTGGTCTCCGTCCATCCACACGCTGGTGGGATGTTGGCTCTTACAGCTGCCCGTTGGAGGATGTCATAAGGAGTCTGGTAATAAACTTCACCACTACAGGGAGATAGGATTGCTCCAAAGTCTTGGCAAGAGTTTAAGGCAACATCTGTTGTTGCCACCTACTCAGCTGATGGCTCCTGCCTCTTTGTTTTTTGGGTTTTTTGTTATCAGTAGGCTGTGATGCAGAAAGACGTTTGAGATTTTGCCAAGGTAAATTTAAGACCTGCAGGAAAGTGCAGCTAAAGCAGAAACCTGTTTGGCGAGGCCAGAAGTCTGCACTGAACACATGCTAGAGAAAAATGAATATGGAGTTGTAGCGTGATTATCTTGTATTTATAGCAAATCTCTTGACTTGTTTTACACTCGTGCCAAAAGAGCACCTGGAAAATGAGCCTTTAGACAGTCTTCTTGAAGTAATTCTTGCTTACCCTGCAAAGAAGCCAAGCGGCTTTGTTGCAGATATCCAGCATGCAACACTTACCTTTCTTTTAAGATCCCTAATCACATGAAAATGGAGTAATAGAAGACCAGTTTCCACTTATTCCCAGTTCCATGATTGTTTCTGTATCTCGTTTTTGTCATCCCTGCACTTTACATTTACATTAAGAACCACTCTGCCCTTTCATTTGGAAAGACAACTTTCATGTCAGGAAGTGGGCATCTCCCTCATGTAGTCAAAGACTTGCAATGACAGAGCACCAACAGAACTGTGATTTTGTCTGTGCACCTCAGCAGAAGCTGGGAAGCTCAGTTTTCCCAACTTATTGTAGTGTTTGGGCTGGGGAGGACATTCTTCTTTGAAATCATTTAGTCCAGGATGGTTGCATGTGCAATGGTTCCATCTTCAGCAGCAGTGCACTGCAATGTAATTTTCTCTTGTAAGACAAGTGCACTGAACTCCACTTCTCATTCACCCAAACAAATGAAACAGTAAAACAAAACCAACACTGCCTCCCCCCCTCCCCAGCTTATTCTGACTGAAGTCTCCAAACCAAGGGACAAATGGCATTGAGGATCATCTTTGTAGCACATGAGGCTGAGCAGTTAAATACTGACTCCAGAAACCTGGTTAACTGAAGAGTTTTGGACATCAGGATTGCCAGTTGTAGTAGTTCCTCATTCCAGAGCTGGGGAAAACAAGCAGTAAATTTAGCTAGTGTCTCAATACCTGCATTAATGCCTGTAGAGTTTTGGTGGTGTTCTCACTCATGCTTCAGATTTAGATCACTTCTCCCCTATCGCTCTTTCCGCTTTGGCTTAATTCATTGTCATCCCTCTGAGCTGACTGCACTTGGGGAGGTAATGAGTTTCATTTTGTGTTTGGTCCTCTTTTTTTGTTTGTCAAACTCAGATCCAAAAGGAAAGTCCTTGGCCGTAAAGATTCTGAAGACGACCGTACCCGCAACCATTCTCCATCGCCCCCCGTAACTCCCACTGGTGCTTCTCCATCCTTAGCTACCCTCAAACAAGCCGGCTCCATCCAGAGGAGCGTTCGCAAGAGCAGCACCAGCAATGACAATTTTAAAGCCTTGCTGCTGAAGAAAGGCAGCCGCTGTGACACCAGTTCCCGCATGTCTGCAGCAGAGATGTTGAAGAACACGGACCCGCGGTTCCACCGGACGAAGACTGATGCTTCCTCTGACCTTCTTGACAGCTCTGCTGGCTGCTCACCCAGCAAGAACAAACGGGCCCAGGAAGAGTGGGCCAAGAGTGAGGGCCTGATGCCAAGGAGCATGTCCTTCACTGGTACTAGGTATGGCCGGTCACGAACACCTCCCTCTGCTGCCAGCAGCAAGTACAATGTCCGCAACCGCATCCAGAGCAGCCCCATGACTGTCATTAGTGAAGGAGATGGGGAAGTGGTGGAACAGTCAGAGGGCAGGGTCCGAAGGACTTTGGAAGAGCAGCAGGAGAGACAGCAGGACGTGTTTAACAGCGATGAAATGGACATGAATGATTTTCCCTATGCTGAGGAGGCAGGCTGCAAGGAGACCTTGGAGCCGGCCCATCTAGACTTAATGACCGAACCAAGTACTTCAAGAAAGTATCTAAGCCCTTCAGCTGAAGAAAGTTAAAAAGCAGTGGCAGAAGGCATTGGCTGTTAGTCTAGAAAATGACTGAGGACTCGATTCCAGAAGAAAGCCCAGATCAGGACACGTTCACTTTGCTGAGCATTTACTCCATGAACTGCATGCGTGTGCTTAAATGCCGAAGCAGCGGTAGTTCCGCGTGGTTGGGTTGGGATGGGGAGGACTTGCTTTGGATGAGTGGTCTGTGGCTTCAAGAAAGTTAACTTCTGAACTTTTTGTGTAAAGCCTTAGAAGTCCTCTTGTCGGGGGTGGGGGGTGGGGAGTTTTCGCCGAGTCTGTAGGGGTGTGAAATGTTTCTTTTCCTTGAGATTGTGCAAGCAAAATTTAGGAATAAGCCTAAAAAAAAAAGGAGGAACGGGAAGGCTCCTGTGGTACAAGCTGGACATTTGCTTCAAAAGCCTTGCAGCGGTGCAGCGTAGTACAGTTTGTTATGCAAAGAGAGGCACGGTGGAGCACATTCACCTATGAGAAGGCAGTTGGGTGATGCTGGTGTTACATGGCCTGTTACTGGGGATTTCCCCAGTGTCCATGAAGTGTGTCCTGCTACAATAATTAGGTCTCACCGGGTTATAAATTGGTCCAGGGTACTTTTTTTTTTCCTGAGGGAAAATGAAATCATTGATGTGGAAAAGGGAGCGGAGTTGTGTAGCACTACTGGCTGCCGTGCAGCCACACACACACACGATGCTCGGTGAAACGCTCGTCTCCAAGTGAGTCGCTTCCGTGATGAGAGTGGTCCCTTGGAGATCTGGGACAACCGGATGTGTGCAGAGGGTAATGGAAAAGTGGGAGAGGAATTAAGCAGTGTACTGCCAGAGTTTGGAAGGGTCATGTTTCTGAATTAGAAAGCAAAATTTGAATTCAAGAACTTGCACTACAGAGCTGTAGGTGGAGCCTGTCTTTCAAAATTGAAACTGGAGAGTTGTGTTTTGCCAGAAGTCTTGTCTTCCCTTTGTCAAAATGGGAAGACTTATTACTTTTCATCACTTGAAATGCAGACACTTGCTAACTTTTGGTTACCAAAGAATAAGTTACAGTTACTTTCCTTTTTGATTTGCCTGCAGTATTTCTCTCTCTTATTTTTTTTAACCTTAATAATTTAGCGAGATTCGTTTTTATTGTGTATTTTCCAGATAACTAAAAAACCAGTTAACGGTTTTCCAATGGTAAAGAACACCATTAATTGAAACAGAAATACTGGCTGGAGTTTTCCGTTCTTAGTAGGAGTGGAGCTTTTAATTTTCAAGACCTTTGCATCATGTGACAGTGTGCGCAGGGTTTTTTTGTACTGTTTGTAAATATTGAAAAGTTGTTAAAATATCTTTTGATTCTTCCTACCGTAGAGTTTATACGTTTTTAGATTGCTTTGGAGAAGAAATAGCACTCTTTGTAGTTTATTTATTTTAGAGAAATACGCTTGTAATCTCTTTCTTCAATCCTTTTCTCGTTAGTAATGTAAATTTCAGGGGCCTTCGTTTAACTCTTCCCTTCCAGAGAGGGGAATAGGGATGAAAATGCTGTGACTTTGCTTCAATAAAGAAAAAGGCTGCCAGTTGCCATAATGTCTTTTGAGTTGATTAACATCTCCTTCAAAAGATGTGTCCCGCAGCATATGGCAACCCACCAAATGTCATCAACCATGCCGGCTCCTAATCCCCCTTTTTCCTGTCAAAACTGACTGATTATTACAACTGAATAAATCATTTTAGAGACAACTGAAGCGTTTTTAACATACCCCTCCAACCTGGGCCTCTCGGTGCTGAGACTAAAATAGTTGAAACAATCCTAATCCTTCTCTGTGATCATTTGTGAGCGTCCCTACTGCTTCTCTTGTACTTGCCAAATCTGTCCCAGAAAGCTAGAATTCTTGGAGAACCAGATGATAAGCTGGGGGAGTGGTGAAATGAAGACACTGAATCCAGCTGCGCTGACTAGGACAAGGGTAGGGTTAAGTCTGTGCTAAGAACCACCGGATTCTTGTTACTAAGTGAAACCCTAATTAAGTAGATAGTTTCAGCTATTATAAATAGTGAACTGATCCACTTATGTTTGCAGAGATAGCAGCCAAAGAATTCTTTGCACCATGTATTTCATGAGTGTTGCTTTAGGGTTGGGGTTTCTCCCAGAGCTGGTCCTGTGAAACACACGAGTGCTGGATCCTCTTCACAGCAGGTGCTGTCCCATGCAGAGCTGTGCGTAAATGCTCCTCATACCACCGTCCTGCCAGGAAAGCACTCGGCCAGCA
This sequence comes from Upupa epops, assembly GCA_013397515.1. NCBI lineage: Eukaryota > Metazoa > Chordata > Aves > Bucerotiformes > Upupidae > Upupa > Upupa epops. The sequence goes on along the minus strand of VZRI01007106.1, from coordinate 131,724 downwards.
GTGCCAGAGAAAATTGCACTCGTGGCGTCTACAACTTCTGCAGGACCTCACAGAACTTTGCGTGAAGGGCCAGTAGGAGAAGGCTTAAGCAGCTGCTTTCCCTGATGCTGCCAGTTGTTTTCACAGGCTATTTGGAGAAACCTTTGTGTCCTTGTTTATCGTATTTTGTGCCTGTTTGGATTTCTCATGGTCACCAAAAACATAAGGACAGCATTGTAATAAAGAAAGAAAAGAAGTTTATGAACAGAGAGTAAAGAGAGGGTATAAAGACAAACCATAGCAAAGCACCACCCCCCCTTCCATCCCCATTCCTTTTCCTGGTGTGGAGACAGTCACGGCTGCTAACACCACTAGAATGCTGTGAAGATACTAACCTAAAAGATATATAGAGGGAGGAAGGGGGAGAGAGCAAATTGTCTTTCACTGGATCTGCATGGCAGGTAAAGCAGTTTTGCCGCAATGGCTGCTCCCGTAGAAATCCACAGCCTGAGAGAGCACTCCCTTCTGCATTCCAGGAATTCCTTTTGGATTAAAATAGGTTTATGGGAAGGGATGTCCAGCTGTCACATGTAAAAAAACTCCGAGGTCTAAGATCATCCCACGACACCTTTGGGAAGTCCTGGCTTACATGTGCACCGTCTTGGCGATGCAGGTAGGTGAGATCAAACTTAAGGTAGCATTGACTTAACTTATTTGACCACAGGTAGCCTTGATGCTAACATAAAACTCACATCTGGTGTAAGGTCAGTTTGGGTTGTCTCTCAGGTTCCGGCTGTTGCTGTAGAAGACTGTTCATGTGGCCCTTCTGCCGCTGCTGCATTTACACAGTTGAAGGTGTCGTGAAATGTGATTAACGGCTTACGATGGCGTTTATTTAGGCAACTACCAGACATTGCTTACGGGTGTATCGCTGTGTCACCTGCCCAGTGCTGTTGATTTTCTCAGCAATACTGTTGGCTAAAGTTTGTGCTACAAAACCCTAAGTGCTTGACAGTGTGTTTTCTCTACTGGCAGTAGCCTCAGCCTGTGATTGTGCTAAGGAAAATTTGCTGTCTCTTTTCCACTATCAAAGTTACTCTCATGAGCTTCCTCCACAGGGAGGGTTGGCAGTTGTGGCTTTATTGCTCAACAAGTACAGTTCAGCAAACCTCTGCTGCTGAAGACATCCGGAGCAGTAGGAGAAGAGGAAAAATCATGAATTTGTGGCCATGCAAAAGAGAAAAAGGAGACAGTTGTCATCCTGATGCTTAATGAGTCCTGTGGCTGCAGGGCTTGCTCAGAGTTTCCAGTTGGTTCACAGTTTGTCTCTAAAAACACAGTCATTATTGAAGCTATGTGTGAGATTGGTTTCTGGTTTTCCTTTTATGTGGAATAGTTTTCAACTTCATTCTTTTCCTACATTTTGCTCCTTATTGACTCATTCTGTGCTTCCTTCGTGTTCAACCATGGTCTCCATGGCTTTCAGATAGCCAGACTCCCCTTAAAATCAGAGCCCTTCAGTTGCTCCAAGACACAGTGGCCAATGTCATGGATTTGGTAGCCTTTTGCCCTCTGTGCACCTTCTTGTAAGGTTTAAAACGATCTAACCTTGTAGATGCATGCTGAATGATGCATGTTGAGGTATTTAGACAACACGCAGACCTGGTGCTCAGGGACGTGGTCTAGGAGTGACCTGGCAGTACTGGGTTAGCAGTTGGATTTGATGGTCCTAAAGGTGTCTTCTGACCTAAGGGACTCTGTGATTCCCTGTGACACTGCACAATCTGCATTCCTAAGGCTCTGTGGTGTCTATAAGCCACTCTGCTTGTTTTCTGGAGAGAGAATTTCTTGTAATTTAAACGAAGGATGGTTGTGCAGGAAGCAGTAGCTTGGTGAAAGGAGGTTTGGGAGGTTGCTGGATATCAGTTGGATGAATTGGGAAAGGAGTGGATTTGATAAAGACAGGGTTTTGATGAACCAGGACTGGACACTGGTTCATGCATAAGGCTCAGCCTGGGAGATGTTGGGGAGTAATGGCAGAAAAGGTGAAGCAGGGGGGTTGCTGAGAAGAAGAGAAGTACAGTGAATGTGTAGAATGACAGTAAGGTGTGAGGCAGGCAGGCTAGTGCAGATTCTTGAAAATAAAGAAGCTTCATCAAGTACAGAAGAGAGGTCAGAAGGAAACAGGATAGTCACAGCAAGGGGAAAGAAAGGTTAGCCTGTGTGGAGTTTGGCAGTTTGAAGGGTAGAGAAGGGCCAAAGGGAGTCAAACGTGGAAAAACCCCTTTAGAGGAGGAAAACAACCAAATCTTGCTTGGGGAAGCAGTAACAGGTACCTAGTGAGGAATGCTTTATGAGACCTCAGACATTGCTGGACAGAGCTACATGTTCAAGCACAGCTCTTGGAAGGGATCTGTGCAGAAAAGCTGTGCCTGAAATCTGGAAGGAATATGGGATCAGGAAGATTAAATCTCAGGTTCACTCTACCTAGTTTCTTCCTGTGGACTGGCTGCAGTTCTTCAGACACTTGTGTTCTGGTAACTCATTCACCTTCAGTTCTACAAGAGGGTCTCTGTGATGTGACAAGGAACAAAAGCATAGCACAATGCAGTAGTTGTTTGTTCCTGTATTTATCCTGATGTGGAGAATTATAAAAGACCATTCTCCCTTTGCTGATGCAGCTTATTGCAAGCTTTGCTGGAGATGAGGACTGTGGTGTGTGGGGACATCAAAAGCAGTCGGTAGGTGATTTCTCTGAGTTAAAAAAAGATCACCAGGTAGTGTCTAGGTTGTTAAGCAGGAGAGCTGGTGTACATAAATAACAGCTTTTTCTGGAGTGTGGCTGGTGCCTGGGCCCGACTATGCAACACCTTGATCACCTCGTTAATGGGATTAATGTCTTGCATGATGTGACAGCCTCTATAGACCCAGGCTGGGTTTTAGGACCACATAATCTCAAGACTGACTTTCTGTGCCACAACATGCTCTGTCTCAAATGATTCAACAGTGTCTGGGAAATGGTAGTGGCCTCTTAGAAGAGTGATGGTCAGTCCGTGTTAGGAGTTCTCTAAAATACTTCCTGAGAAAAGGAGGAAGAAAGTATCTTGACAATAAACTGAGATTCTCTTTCCCAAATGTCACTCTGGTTGTTACTCTTGTTTGTTGGACTTTTCCTTCTTTGGCTGAGCCACACTTCGTTGTCGTCTGTGAATTAGCGTAGACTCTCTTAGCAGCGTTAGTTCAATGGGGATTTCATTCTGTTTCAGATATTTTGTTAGCACCAGATCTTCTTTGTGATACTGCTCCATCATCTGAAGGTTCTGCTAAGAGCAATCCATGCAGAAGCTAAGCTCGACTGACTGTCCTCCATGCCTTGTGTGTAGACCATGAGCTCCCAAAGGTTCATCTGTTTGGGAAAATGCCATCAGTGGCAGCAACTGCTGCTGTGCCAGTCCACATGCCCACCTGACAGCACAGAGGTCTCCTGCCTTGTTGGCTCTTCAGTTATTACAGACAGCTGAAACCCTTGAGTTTGCTAGACTGTGGAGTCAGTTTCCTGCAGGTACATTTCTTTCACATCTTCTAACACAGTCTGCCAGCCCCTTGACTCCACTACCTTTCCCCTCGCAGTGCATCTGCTTTCCTTATTCAAAATCCCAAATGCCTGCTTTCCATTCTCCTCTGGCAGATCTCCAGAGACTGACCCTCCCCTCCAAGCTGTTGCTCATCACCCCATTCCACACCCGGCACCCCCAAATAGCAGCTCAACTCCATGCCCTCAGCCACCCCACCATGGCCTTGCACCCATGAGAGCACTGCAGACAGCTCTGGACAGCAGTGACACCACTTTACCCGTTGTGGACAAGCACACTGAGGGCACTTAGCTGCATGGTGGGCCATGTCTCTGCCAACAGTGCCCAACATCCTCTTGTGGGTTTAACCCACAGTGTGGATCTGTTAGCCTACACCTTGCAAGACTGTTGACTACAGTCCATGTCGCTGTGCTCTCTTCACCTGCCTGTTTGGGTTTCCTAATACCTGTGGAGAGAGGGAGCCCTAGCACTAAAGACAGTGGCTATTAAACATCTTCACAGTAAACAAACTGGTAAGATAAATGGTGTTCAGTTGGTCAGATCAGTGATACCCAATTGGCAATACAGTGGTATCTAACTGGTCAGATCAGTGATATCCAATTGGCAAGAGAGAAGCACATCTTGCTTTGCATTCCTCAAGAAACAGATGCCCTGAGAGATGCTACCTGGAAAAGCAGAATTTCATCAAAAGGGACCTCATTTAGAACATTGGAAACGACAGAAAAGGTCTTCAAATGCAGGTCCAGAGAAGGGCCATGAGGATGATCAAAGGACTAGAAGACCTGCTGTATGAAGACAGGCTGAGAGAGCTGGGTTTGTTCAGCCTTGAGAAGAGAAGGCTGTGTGGGGACCTTACCTCCATGTACCAGCACATAAAGGGTGGCTGCCAAGAAGATGGAGACTCCCTTTTCACAAGGGGTCCCATAGAGAGGATGAGGGGTGATGAATACAGGCTGCTCGTGGGAAGATTCCAAGAGGAGTCTCCAGAGGAAAATTTGTCACAGTGAGAGCAATCAGACACTGGAATGGTCTTCCCAGGGAAGACGTGGATTCCTCTACTTCAGACGGTTTTAAGGCTCCACTTGACAGGGTGCTGGGCCCCATTTAAACTGTAATTCTTTAATTTAATAGGTCCAGCTTGATGATCCTTGGGGTCCCTTCCAACTTGGGATACTGGGGCATTGTGAACTGCACTTTTCAGCCCTCTATAGAATGCTGAGGAGTTCCTGGAATGGGGAATTTTTTGTTTCCTTCAGTTTGCAAAGCTCTCAAGTGTTTTCCCGACTCCTGTTGGCACAGTGTTTTTATTGTGATGTATGGACAGCCAGTGTGAGACAGTAACAGGGAGGGCTGGAGAGGAGGGTTATAAACAGGCCCAAGTGACTTGCAGCTGGGGCATAGAAAAACACATAGATCATGAGAATTGTTGTTTAGCCTCCTGTGTTTGACAAGTAGAACATCTGTGTTTGGATAGCATCAGCCTGTGATAGACTGAGAGGCACCCTGTCAGACATGCTTGGGATTCCTGCCCTGCTGGGAGCTAAATCAAAGCACAGTGATTCCCCAGTTCCCTGAATTACTGGTGGAGTCAGCAGCTTCTGGGTTCCTCTAGTAAGGACTGAGCTTCGTGGTGCCTGTGTCCCCCCAGCTGCAGAGGTAACAAAAATGCATTTACTCCTTGTGTTTCATCTGTGCTTTTGGGGTAGTTCCTGCATCCTGCCTGAGCTGACTTGCAGGATTCGGGAAAGGCCATGACCTGGCTGGCCAGTCGGGGACTGGGGCGGTGGTAACAGTGACTCTGTTGTTCCAGGATGGCCCAGGACCAGAGCTGGGCCACTGTGGCCACTTTGCAGTGTCATGGGCTGAAGTATTTGACAGCTTGATGATACCCCCAGACAACCGTGTGGGTTGCCATGGGAAGTAGCACTGGAGCCTTCTCGCCAGTTAGCTGGGAAATTGGGATGGTTATCATTTATTTACTATTTATTTATCATTTAGAGCTCTTGAGCTCGAAGTTGTAGTGTGGAGTAAAATGAGAGCTGCAGCTCTGGAGCCTCCAACACATAAAGGACGAGGATCTCTGGAGTAGGTCCACAGAAAGCCACAGAGATGATCAGAGGGCTGGAGCACCTCTGCTGTGAGGTCAGGCTGAGAGAGTTGGGGTTATTCAGCCTGAATAGATTATCAAACCTAACTGAAGGAGCTGGAGCAATGGTGTATGTATGGCTGGAAGAACCAATGTACCTGTTCTCCTCCCTTGTCATGCGTTGGCTTGGCATGCTTTATAGCCCCATACTGCAACATACATGCTGCATACATTTCCATGAGATCACTATGCAAATACTTGGATTTGGGTGGCCTCTGCTTTAATAAATTTCATAGAATCCGTAGGGATNGAACTGAGGGGCCCAGAACTGGACACAATACTCCAGATGTGGTCTCACCAGTGCAGAGTAGAGGGGGAGAAGAACCTCCCTCTATCTGCTAACCACTCCCTTCTGATCCCCCCCAGGATGCTGTTGAGGGGAGATTAGCCGCTGCAGGTGTTTTGGCAAGGTGGCTCATTGGCATGCCAGCCCCACTAGCTGCATTCCAGGATTAACTGTGCTAAGTGCATCAGTGGTTCTTATTGCTGTAGCAGGTAGTGGCTGTACCCCAAAGGAACATTGCAGAGTCAGGTGGCAGTGAATTGATTGATTCCCATTGCTGAACCTGCTGGTTTTGCCATACAGTTGATATGATCTATCACAGAATCATCAAGGTGGGAAAGGACCTCCAAGCCCAACCTTCAACCCAACACCTCCATGACCACTAGACCACATTGCGAAGTGCCACATCCACTGGCCTTTTGAACACCACCAGGGATGGGACTCCACCACTTCCCCGGGCAGCCTGTTCCAGTGTTTAACTGCTCTTTCACTAAAGACATTCCCCCTGATTTCCAATCTGAACCTCCCGTGGTGCTCTTGTGGCCATTTCCTCTTGTCCTGTCAGCAGTTACTTGGGAGAAGAGGCCAACACCAGCCTCCAGGGGGAGAATGTCTGAAGGATCACTACCAGTCCCAAATGTTTGTTTCCTCTGTTAGGAATGGGGACATCTCCCTGCAGCACTTTACAGACCTGACGAAAGGAGTGTTCCTGTCCCTCAGAGGTGTTTATCCACCTCAGCTCTTTTCTCCCACCCCTCATATGTTTGTAGACATTGATTCTTCTTCCATTTTTGGGTGGTTTTGCTTTTTTAAAATGAATGGGTTACACTGACAAGGCAGGAAAGGCTGGCAGTGACACCTCCTAACAGTTGCTGCAATCACAGCGTGCAGGACAGCTATTTGGCTTAGGAGTTACACCCAGACTGCTCACAGCCGTAGGTAGTTGTTGCAAACACCACTGTTATGTCATAACCTCAGTGCTACAGCTGATTCCTGCAAGGAGGAAGCTGTCACAGCTTTTGGGGCTGTCAGAACCTGTAGTAGCCACCTCCTATAACAAAAGCATCTGCAACATATTGACAATACTTATCCTTTCAGAGAGATTAAAGGTAAGTTCATTGTCTGAGAGGAAGTGTGTGTGTGACACCTCTGAGAAGCTGAACCAGTGCCACCACTGCACTGGAGTGATATTTACGTAGCTGTAGTGATGAAGGGAAAGGAGGATGCTGCTGTTTTGAAATGCAGCCTGCAGCTGTTTGTTTATTTGTGCATTTGATTTTATTAACCTCCCCCATTTCTTCTACAGGCTGCACGCAGGTAAGTTGCAGGGTTTGTTGTTGTAGGCTTGTATCCAGTTTACAACAGTCTGGAGTGCTGGCACCTCACAGACCTTGGCGAGCAGCTTGCAGCCCCAGTGTGAGTGAGCTTTGGTAGAGTTCTGATGGGGTTTTCCTAGTCCAGTCTCATAGAGTTGTGTAGGCTGGAGAAGACCTTCAAGATCTTAAGGTCCAATTGTTAACCCAACTGTCCCAAGCCCACCCCTAAAGTGTGTCCTTGAGCACCGTATCTGTGACCTTCAAACACAGCCAGGGATGGCGACTCAACGTGTTCCCCAGCACGCCCTCTCTGGTTGCCCTCATAGTTCAACCGTGCTTGTAGCCTGTATCCTCAATGCAAGTGTGAACCTGGAATTTTTGTTGAACCTGGAATTTTTGCAGAGGTTCTATCTTTGTTTGCTTTCCTGAGAGCTGTTGCGATCATTCCAGAGCACTGCAGAGTGATGTGATGGTGACAAACGCAGGTTGAGTGAAATTAGACTCTCAATGAAGAATAAAAAAGGAACAGCCAAACTGGAGTCGCTATGTGCTGAAAGCCCTTTCAGTGACTGGTGAGTTTATAGCAGAATTCATGTTTTCTGGTTGCTGAAGGGTTTAAGAGGGACAGATTCCCACCTGTCCTGAAGTTTCACCCTTGTGTGACATGCTTTGTTAACTGGAGTGCCTGTGTCACCAGTCTGGGATCCATTTGGTGCTGCCTTGGGTGAGTACGATGGCCACAAACAGAAGGTTTATAGTGAGTGATGTGTTTGAACTAGATGACCTTTGGAGGTCCTTTCCAACCCTATGATTCTACGTATCTTAGGGTGAGGTGAAGACCCTTGTTCCCTATTACTTCAAGTTTTTTCCTTAATTCATTGGTTTTGTGCCTCATTTGGATTCTTTTTTGCTAATTTTAAAGGCCACAGCAGTTCCACAGGGGCTTTCAACTAAGGTGCTTTTGTTGGAAGTCTGTCTAGTGCTGCTGGGCTGCCCACGTTCTCTTCATATGGAGGCACTGGATCTGGAGAGAGCTCAACATGAGTCTCCTCCACGGGAGTCTTCATGGTGGCCTCCTCATAGGAGGGAGGCAAACAGACGCTGAGGAACGTGGCGTCAGGAACCAGGGTGGAGTAGTGGAAACTCTGTTCACTGTTCCAGGGCAGCACAGAAAGGAGATTGGAGACATCGTGCTCAGGCAGGGTCTCAGGAAGGTCAATGCTGAAGATCTGCCCCTGTGGAGTGGGCCGCTGGCAACGACGGTATAGGAAGAGCAGCAGGAATGCCAGGAAGAGCATCATGGTGGCAGGCAGTATGATGTACAGAAACGGTTCTATGTCGTCTTTGGTCGAACTCGTCTGTTGTCTGCTCTGTGATTAAACAAAGAGGTAGAGAATTGGATCTCTGGAGACCTCCTGATCTGAGAGAAAATACATGGGTCCCACCTCCCCCCGCTATCACCTAGCCATTACCTTTCCCAGTTGCTCTCTGTGTTAGTGGTGCTGGAGCAATTTGTTTTTCAGGCTTGTGAACTGTCAAACCGTCTTTGCTGGGGACCATTAAAGCAAATACTTGGAGCACTACAGACAAAAGAAATGGAGGAGATGCAAGGAGTGTTTGGTTTCTAGAGAGCTGCATCCCAAGGATGGGAAAAGCAACACCCTGTGTATGTTTTGATAAGAGATTGGATTACGCTGGGATCAGGACTCTTTGGGAGAGTTTGGTTAAGCTTTTTAAACGTGGGAGAATACTGAATTACTGCAGTGAAGCCGAGCTGGTGACTTACCAGCTTGGTCCTTTCCATTTGGAAAGCCCTACTGTTTAAACCCAGAGGGGTTGTGGCTGCTTCATCCCTGGAAGTGTTCAAGCTCAGGCTGGATGGGGCTCTGGGCAGCCTGCTCTGGTGAGAGGCGTCCATGCCAATGGAGGGGGTTGGAACTAGATGATGTCTGAGGTCCTTCCAATTTAAAGCATTCAGTGATTCTAGCAGATAGTGTAGGGGAAACTTCTGCTTTTATCCCTGAGGCAGTACGTGTCTGAGAGCAGAGCCATAAAAATAACTCTACACTACAGTGAAACTCCAGTGGCTCTGCTATTAAGCTTTCTTTTTAGCTCCACAGAATTGCCTGCTAAAGATCTAGCTCATGCTTATTGATCGTTCCTTACTGAAGAGTTTCTGGCAGTACAAGCTGTTGTCTTTCCTGACCGTTAAATGAGCTGCAGGAAAAAGGAGAACTGCAAGAGACTCTTCAGCTATTATCCTAATGCAGGCATTAAATAATCTTTAAAAAATGAAGGATGTTAGTTAATGCTTCGTTATTGTGTCTCACCGTGCTAAAAACACTTCATAGGAAGAATGAGAGGAAAGAGGTTGAGGGGGAGACTTTACTGCTCTTTACGACTGCCTGAAAGAGAGGTGGGGGTCGGTCTCTTCTCCCAAGTCATTAGTGACAGAACAAGAGGAAACTGCCTCAGGTTGTGCTGGGGGGGTTTAGATCGGCCATCAGGAAAAAATGTCCTGACAGAGTGGTCAGGGGTTGGAACAGGCTGCCCAGGGAGGGGGTAGAGCTGCTGTCTCTGGAGGTGTTCAAAAGACAAGTAGATGAGGCTCTGGAGGACAGGGTTTAGTGGGCAGAGTGGGTTTGGGTTGATGGTTGGACTGGGTGATCTCGGTGATCCCTTCCAGCCTTAATGATTCCATGATGTTTGTACACTGTGTGAGACTCCCTCAGACTATTCCATTACCAGTACTTTGATAATAATAAATATTTAGAATGACTGGAATGGTACTGGATGGCACTAATCCTGGTCAGCAAAACGGAGCTTTGAGGCCCAAATCTAAGTGCTGGGTTTGAATTGTAGGGAGTAGGTTTTGGGTAAGTCAAAGCTGTGCTCTCTGCGCCTGTGAGGTGGGCACTGCTGTGCTTGTGGGAGGGGGCTGAACAGCTAGAAGGGCATCATTTCCTACATGAAGCCAGTAAAGGGTATCTAGGGTATCTAAAGCCCTGATTCTCTTTGAGCTCAGTGGCCACAAGAGCACATTGCTGGCTCAGAGTCACCCTATGTACACACTTATATATAATTTATACATTCCTTTTTATTGAATTCTGCATGTAAAAAGCACAACTATGCAACTGTGGCAAACAGAAAACCATCTTTGCATACAACAGCTACAACAAGTCATTTTGAAACGAACTGAGTTTTCTAATATTGTCAGAGTGACTCTGGTGATGCTCTTTGCTTCTTGCTATCAGAAAAAAACAGCCTCAAGGGGTGAAGCCAGTGCCATTCGAACTCTGGCAGCGCTCCTGATGAGGCAGACTTTCTTAAAATTGTGGAGGTGTTAAAAAGCTAATTGTTTCCCCTATTTCATCCCACTGTATTTGTCCTGTTTTGATCCTCCACTCCTGTACCCCCTTTATTTTACAACATACTTGGTGCCTCAGCTAAGCAGCATGACCAGCCGATTTGCTAGCGCTCCTGGACTGCGATGTTTACTGGAGCCATAGGTACACCTCAGATCAGTATTTCTTTAATAACCTACCCTTTGACTGTCTACCAGACAAAGCCACAGAGTCAGACTGTGTTTTCATCTCCCAGGGCTACTTCCCTCCCCCCACTTTTCCTGCATGTGATCCGCTCTCACAGAAGTAATCAGCGCACGGCTTAGGGAACAAGAGTTCATTGCCGACTGCCGCTGACTCCTGACAGCTGCAGACACGCTTGGTGAGACCAGATCCAAAGTGTAAACACGCATTTAAAGGCAAGGAAATGAAGGCATAGCAGAATGCTTTCTGCTTTAAAGAAACCACTAAACTTTCTTAAATTAAACACTTTCTCATTTAATATTTTTCATGGTTTTTCTTCCCCCCAAAATATCTTTAAAACAACTTAGCAGCAGTAGATTGCTGCCCTGACGCTGTGTAATGGAGCAGCACAGCTTTGGTGTGTCCCAACACCCAGCTCCTCGCTCTGTGCTGTACACCGAGGCATTGCACAGCCATACGCACGCATGCAAAGCCAAAGGGACTTCTCACGGGGATGAGCGGGAGGGTACAGACCTGCAGCTCTGTTTCCAGAAGTGGCCCTCCTGGTTCACTGTTTAGCCAGTCATAGTTGCCCCGGTCAGCGTGTCCAAATTTTCTCCAGCTGCTGCCCAAGAGCCACCTCATATTCTCATGAACCTGGTCTTCTCTCTTCGTTTCTCCACCTTGCTCTGCCGCTTGTGGCTGCATCTACCCCCAGTCTTGACCCGGCTGGGCTGCTCTCAGCTGATGATCCCTCGTAAATGATATCCCGTGGAGAGTGGAAGAGGAAAAAAGAAGTTGTACACCCCCTACCCCCCCGCCGTCAGGAAGCCAAGCAAATAGATCTCAGAGCCTCTCTCCACTTCCAAGTCAATCTCTCTGGATTTGCCTCGGTGGCCTACATTATCAGCAAAGCTGGCATCAGGTATCGGCGAGCCGGGGCTGACAGCTCTGATTGGAGCGCGCCCTGCATTAGGATTATTAAAAGGGGAATTTGCATGCGAATCTGAGCCCACATGGCCATGACTCCACGCGGATAAATAATGCCCTCATCTTTAGGTTCCTAATAAACACTTTTTCCAAAACATTCACACGAACCCCATGCTGCTGCGCTCCCCCCTCCCTTCTGCAGCGCTAGGAGAAACCCAAACCCAGGGTGGTGGTTTTCCTCCCTGTTGCTAGAACATGCAGTAAATGGTGAGGGTGGTTTCTGGGTAGGGAGACAAGGACACAGGGCTAAATGCTGTGCTGAATTATTTAGCAGTGTTAGGATGCAGATGTTAATGATAAATCCAGAGCGAGAGCTGTGACAGGGAAGCTTTGGTTGCTGAGAGTACACAACAGCTTTCAGTTAGTAATGAGTTGCTGGTTCTGTTAAATCAGGGCTCGTTTATAGCTTTCTATAAAGGGGAGGTTTAGATTGGACATGAGGAATGATTTCTTCCCTGACAGAGTGGTCAGGGATGGGAACAGGCTGCGCAGGGAGGGGTGCAGTTGCTGTCCCTGGAAGTGTTAAAATAACCAGGTAGATGTGGTCTTACAGAACAGGATTTAGTGGGAGGGTGGGGTTGGGTTAGTGGTTGGACTGGATGATCTTCAGGAGTCTCTTCCGATCTTAATGATTCTACGACTCTTCATACATAGAATCCTTAGGG
>VZRI01007106.1:64642-119136 GCA_013397515.1 Upupa epops | reverse complement strand
GTCACACTGGAACACATCCAGGTGGGTCTTGAATATGTACCAGAGAAGGAGACCCCACAAGCCCCCTGGGCAGTCTGTTCCAGTGCTCTGGTACCCTCCCTCTGATATTGATATGGGCCCTCATGTGTGGCAGTTGTTTCCAACAGAAGCCTTTGTGCTGTTTGTCCAGCAAAATACGACAAACCAAAAAGTCACTGGTGTGGGTTAACATCTGAATGGAGGAATGTTTAATCCAAGGTGAACCAAGGTTTGACGCTTAAGCTGAACTCTTGCAGCTCTGACAAAGCCTGGATGTGCCAGCAGCTAACTTTTCTAACCAGAGGACTGTTTCATGGTTGGCTGTGCTCCCTGTGACTGCAGCATGCAGGAGACATTTGCCCTGCAGGTGAAACTGGGGTGTAGGAAGCAGAGATACCCTGTTAATGAAGCCATCCTGGTTTGCTAACAGCAAGTGAAGGGTCAGTGGTGGTGCTGAAGCAGCTGCACTATTGTTCTGATTTAGTGATTAGGGGTTGTAGGGCGAACAGTTGGACTTGATCTTGAAGGTCTTTTCCAACCTTGCTCATTCTATAATTCATTGGAAACCATCTTCTGCATCACAGTATCACCAGGTTGAAAGGGTCCTCAAGGATCACTTACTCCAACCGTTTACCAGGAGGTTCTGTGTGAAGCTAGGGGTCACCTCAGCAAAGCCTTTGCGAAGGCTTCTCCTTTCCTTGATGCTTGTCGTCTTTGAAAGCTGTTACAGAGATGGAGAGAGCTTGCAGCTGGAAACCAGGGGAGTTATGCTGTGAATTACAGCATCCCTGAAAGCTGGGTCCTGTGTGGCTTAGCTGGTCACACCGAGACAGCAAAAGACTATGCCTTGACAGCGTGCATGGAAGCAGGAATGATTCCTGTCTTTCCCAAACCAGCGTTAAATTCCTTACGGATTTGTGTGATTATGTAGCTTGAATCTGTTGTCTCATGTGCAAGCACAAAGCATTCACGTACTGCCTTAATTAGGGTCTTAATAACACAGCCCCTAAGATCATTAATGCTATTTTTAATGCTGCAAATTTGCTTAGGGACCGGGTCATGAGTAATGAGAAGAAAGAAATCTTATCTACACGCAGTACAAACACCCCGTCTGGCATCCTTGGACTCAGGTCTGATGGGTTTTAGCATAGAACAAAATTAAGGTGTGTGTGTTTAAGACCCGCTGAGCTGATTTACCAAGGGCTGCTTTGAATTCCTGACCTCTGGAAAATGTTTAAGAATGATTTCATTTCACAGAGCTGACGCCAAATGGGAATTCGGGGAAGCATGGTGACCTTTGTCACGCAGGTAATTAGAAGATAAAATGATGATTGTCTCTCTGGCTTTTTATATAAACCCAGCAGGGGGATCAGGGAGAGTAATGAGGAACTTTCTATTGCCGGTGGCTGAACAACCCTTTGCGGAGAGCTGCTCTTGTGTGGAACTGAAACAGTACAGCTCAGCTCTGAATTAATGATGGCAAATCTACCGCAGATTCCTACCACACCTCTGGAGCACACAACACGAGTTTCTCCTTCTCACAAAGACCATAAATGCTACCACAGCTTCGGGGATGCTGTAGCATGGTAGTTGGAGGAGAAGCATCATAAGGGATCAGAAGAGACCTCGAAAGATCATCCAGTCCAATCCCCCTGCCACAGTAGGATCACCCAGACCAGGTCCAGGTGGGTTTCAAATGTCTCCAAAGAAGGAGACTACACAACCACACCCCCCACACACCCAGTTCCGAGCATCCCTTGTTCCAAGCCCCATGGCCAGATGTCAGGCTTTGAAGCGTGGGGGAAATAGTCCTTTGGAGGTCTTTGCACCTTGACATGAACTAAACTTCTCTCCACTCTCTCTGCATTGGCTTTGTTCTTTGAAGCAGGTTAATCTGACTATTGTCCTGGCAGATAATGTGGAGAAAGTAGTTGGAACAGAGCTGTCCTGTTGATTAACGCTTGGTAACTGTTTGTAAGTGAATGGCACATGATGTTTTAAATTAAGGCTGTCATTAATATTACTCTATTACCTCAGATTTCATTGCTAATTTACCTTATTTATTTTTATTAGCATTATTAATTAGTAGTTATTATCAGTATCACTTCTCATATCCTAGCAGAGGAGCAAGGGGAGACTCTGAGGCAGAAAATAAGCAGCTCCACTGGTCTCAGTATGAAACTTGAACTGCCTGTCATCAATAATTCATCTTTCTGGATTGCCGAGGTGTTTGAGGCTGGCAGCGTGAAGCTCAGCCTGTATTGCCACACAGGTTGGTAGCAAGCAGAGCATCCGTGGTGCCCTTCAAAATGTCTGGCTGCTTTCTTCCCCCAGTTCCTTTTGCTGCTTTCCACAGGGGGTGGTGAACCTCCTCTGCTCGGAAATCTGAACCCCCATCTTGGGAAACCGCAATGTTTGAAGGCAGAAGGGTAAGAAGGGAGGAGTTAAACGTGAAGGCAGGTTTTTTCCAGCATAAGGGATCTAAAATGCCTCAGAATCAACAGGTGCAAGGCTTTAAGGATAAGACCGCTTGGGACGGCGCTGGGTAAAGGGTCCTTGTGCTGGGAAGGCTAGAGCTTGCTTGGAGTAGGGGTGTACAAACAGGATCAGCTGGGAAAATAACAGTTGGGGCAGTTATGTGAGCCCAGAGGTGTCTGGAGTCTCCCATCTGGATGCATTCCTGTATGCCCTTCTCTAGGTGATCCTCCTCTACCTGAGGGGGTTGGACTAGATGATTCATTCATAGATTCATAGAATGGTTCAGGTTGGAAGGGCTAGCTTGTGTTGAGTTTTTTGTTGAGCAACACCCCCAAGTCCTTCTCCTCAAGGCTGCTCTCAATCTGTTCCCCACACAGCCTGTCTTTGTGCCTGGGATTGCCTGGACCTGGGTGCAGGACCTTGCCCTTGGCCTTGTTGAACCTCATGAGGTTGGCACTGGCCCACCTCTCCAGCCTGTCCAGGTCCCTCTGGATGGCCTCCCTTCCCTCCAGCACGTCCACCACATCACACAGGTTGGTGTCATTGGCAAACTTGCTGAGGGGGCGCTCAGTGCCACTGTCCACATCACCAACAAAGATGTTAAACAGCACTGGTGTCAGCACTGCCCCTTGAGGGACACCACTCATCCCTGCTCTCTATTTGGACTTTGAGCTGTTGACCACAACTCTCTGAGTGCGACCATCCAGCCCATTCATTATCCAGTGAGTGGTCCATTCATCNCAGGGCCTTTAGGAGCATCTGCTCCATGATCTTGCCAGGCACAGAGGGGAGGCTGACTGGCCTAGAGTTTCCAGGGTCTTCTTTCTTCCTCTTTTTAAAGATGGGGGTGATGTTTCCCCTTTTCCAGTCAGCAAGAACTTCACCAGACTGCCATGATTTTTCAAATATGATGGCTAGTGACTTGGAAACATCATTTGTCAGTTCCCTCAGGACCTGTGGGTGGATTTCATCAGGCTCCATGGACTTGTGCTCATCTAGGTTATCCAGTTGGTCTCAAACCTGATCTTCACTGAAAGTGGTTGGATCATCCTTCACCCTGTCTCTATCTTTGAGAATACTAGGGTGCCTACTGGGACTTGGGTGGAGTGGCTAGAGCCTTTGTGCTGAAGGCTGAGACAAAGAAGTCATTAAGCACCTCAGCCTTCTCCATATCACCTGTGACCAGGTCTCCTCCTTCCCTCCAGAGAGGCCGTGTCATCCCTCGCCTTCCTTTCGTTACTGCTGTACGCAAAGAATGATCTTTAGAGGTTCCTTCCAAGCCCTACTGTTCTCTGATTCTGTGTGACTTGATTTCTGCTGGGGATCCTCTCATCCCGTTGCCAGGTGTAGCCCTGTACTCTCAAGGTCAAGTGCTTTGGAGTATTATGGCCAGAGGAACCAAGTGGCTGCTGTGGGGCAATGGGGCTGACACCAGGGAGTGGTTGTCATGGCTCCAGGTTGTAAGGGCAGGGCTAGACTCCAGTGGTTAGAGACATTTGTGGTTTGATGCTGCCCTTTTGTGCTTTTGAAAACTTTGATCTGGTCCCAAGAGATGCTTTTTTTGCCAGATGGAGGATGATGCCTCCTGGAAAGGGATGTTTGTCCAGACAGACTGGCTTCTTTTGATGTCTTTGGCTTTCAAATAGGCACTAAAAGTGATGTAGCTGGGCTCTCGTGCCCTGCCCTGGGCCATGCTTTCTCATCCTGTTTTTCTGCAGCAATCACTGCAAATCTCCAGTGGTCTCTAGGATGGCCTGGCTTACCCTAACCCCCGCACCCCAGCGGACACTCGATGGTGGTCATCTTTGTCATTCTACTCTCAGCACACCTCTGCCTGAAAACTTCCTGTGCCATGCTGATGCGTTTCTGCTCCCTCCTTATCACTGCTCCTGTTCCCCTGAACTGCTGAAGGTGATCTGATTGAAAACTTGTAGGAAAAAATTATTAGCCAGCTACTTTGAAATCTTCACCTTGGTTTTTAACTTTTTCCCCCACGGTTGGCTTTGCAAACTAATAATCTTAATTCTCTTGGGCTTGGGGCTAGGCACAAGAGCCAGTGTTGAGATATTCAATTATTCAGCATCCTTTTAAGAGAAAGGGTAATGTGTGCAGGAGAGATGGAAGATGTGCTCTGGTGACCTGCGCCTGGGGCTTTAAAAGAACATTTTCATCAGGGTGCTTCTACTCAGAAACCGATGCCTGGGCTTTCCCAAGGGAAGATGAATTGCTTTTTCAGGTAGGTGTTTCGAAACAGCTAAGGGCCTTGTCACCTTCCTCTCCTTACACGGGTTACTGCGAAACATGAAAGTGTTTTTCACTTTCTCATGATGTTTGACATTGAGCCAGCAATGTGCTCTCGTGGCCAAGAAGGTCAATGGTCTCCTGGGGTGTATTAGGTGGTCTGTGATTAGCAGGTCTGGAGAGGTTCTTCTCTTCCTTACTCTGCCCTGGTGAGGCCCCATCTGGAATATTGTGTTCAGTTCTGGGCCCCTCAGTTCAAGAAGGACAGGGAACTGCTTAAAAGATCCTCAGCACAGAGCCACAAGGATGATTGAGGGAATGGAGCATCTCCCTGATGAGGAAAGGCTGAGGGAGCTGGGTCTCTTCAGCTTGGAGGAGACTGAGGGGTGACTTCATTATTGTGGTCATTTCCATAAATATGTAAAGGGTGTCAGGAGGATGCAGCCAGGCCCTTCTCAGTGGTGGCCAAAGATAGGACAAGGGGCAATGGGTACAAGCCGGAGGGTGTTCAATATGAGCACCAGAACAGGCTACCCAGAGAGGTTGTGGAATCTCCTGCTCTAGAGATGCTTGAAAACAGCCCTGTGTGACCTGCCCTAGGTGATCCTGCTCTGGCAGGGGGGTTGGAACAGATGATCTCTAGAGGTCCCTTTCAACCCCTGATATTCTGTGATTCTATGTCCCATTCTTCTTTCCCAGACTTACAAGTTTGTGTCCTCCTGGACGTACTTACTGCTAGGGGCAGGTTCACATACAGCATCTTATCCTGTTTTGTTTTAGCTGTTCCTCTTCCCATAGTCTCTGGCACAAAGGGTACCTTGATGTAAAGCACAAAGCAGTCTGGCAGAAATCGAAAGTAACATTCAAAACCACAAAATGAAGAATTGATGAAGGCCCCACAGAAAGTGCTCTAAATTATATCAATCTTAAGTGATTTTGTGGGTTGTGGTGGGGCATGAGGATGATGAGAGACCTCCTCAGGAGTGGTCACGCTACCCACAGCGAACAAAAATAACCCAGCCTGGGCTTATCTCCTCAGGGCTGGCAAACCAGAAGTACTGGCTCTACTTCATGGCCACAGGTTTCCCAGTAAATAGAGTAGATAAAGGTACAGTCTTCTTGTGAAAAGAAACCCCAAACCTACCACGAATTTCTGTTGGGAGTCAGAAGATGCAGGTTGACTCAGGTGTGGGGTCAGAGTAAGACTAGGAGCTCACTGGTCTGTGTGTGCATCAGCATCACTGATTTCTTTGGTGTCCTGTTGGGTTTTGAGACCTGGATGCTGAGGGCACTGGTCTAGGACACTGCGTCAGGCATTTGGATAGAGTTCAACTTCTGTTTGTGTCTGGTGAAAGTAGATGTTAAGGGGTTCACCCCGATGCTACTGCTGCTTTGCAAACAGCTTAGAAATCAGACACCACCCTGTGTCTCCCACAGGCCAGCAGCCCTGGTTCTGTTCCTTATTCCTACTTCTGCACAAAGCAAAGATTTCCCCGTCTGTAGAACACAACTCAGTTGCCATCTGTCCTGAAGTGAGCAGGCTTCCATTTCTCAGGGACAAGGTCTCGTTCACCCCATCTGTGAAATGGGAGTGGCGACACTGGGCAGTCTGTAAAACCCCAGATGACTGGACTTGACCATCTTGAAGGTCTTTTCAAACCTCCAGGGATGGGGACTGCCCCTCCATGGGCAGCCTGTTCCAAGGCCTGACCACTCTGTCAGGGAGAAAATGCTTCCTCAGGTCCCCACGTGTAGGGAGTGAGATGTGGAGCTGTCCTGTCTGTATTCACACAGCTGCTGTTTGATGTGAACAAACACCACATAGGAGCAAATGAAAACCTTTCTGATGGGGTCTCAGTGAGACGCTTGGAGCAGTGGTTTCCTGGAATGGAATTAGATCCAGCTGCTGGGGTTTTACACACTCTGTTCTGCTACAGGTGACGTGAGGTTATTAAAGCATCAAACCCTCATCTAGTTATGTTGTGATCAGCTCTTAACCTTCGTGCTGATGAGGCTGTTGTGTAACAGACTCTGAAGGCCAGTGTGCTGCTTCAATGAACAGGAGCCCACGCCTGGAGATCCCAGAGTGGCCAGGGCTTTGGGCTGCAGATGGCACCCCTGAGTGCACAGTGTGGACCTCAAAGGTTACTGTGTGCTCCTATGTCCTATTGCTGAAACACAGCTCTCAAGTTGTGCCAGCAGAGGTTTAGATTTGACAATAATTTCTTCCCTGACAGAGTGGTCAGGCGTTGGAACAGGCTGCCCAGGGAGGGGATGGAGTTGCTGTCTCTGGAGGTTAAAAAACAAGTAGATGTGGCCCTGGGGAACATGGTCTAGTGGGCATAGTGGAGGTGGGCTGGTGGTTGGACCATGTGATTGTGTAGGTCTCTTCAACCTTCATGATTCTAGGAATGACCTGCACAGATGCTTCAAAATTCTGCAGTCTACTTGCACTTTTAGCTGCCTCAGTAGCTTCATCCTTCTCCACCAAGGAGTGGTGTGGGGTCATTTCTTGAAGCGTCTAGATCCCAGCTTCCAGTGAAGACCCCTCCCAGTGTGACAGGAGGATAAACTCCCTGGTTTTCCGGTGCAAACCACAGGTACAGCTGGTACGCACCAGGTGTTTCAGGCCCTTTCTCAGTCGGGCTCCTTTGTTTCACCAGTAAACTGCAGACCAACTTCCTTTAGACAAAACCAAAGCAGAATTTATTTTGCATTGACTTCTTTATTCTACAACACAGGCAACATAAATAGTTTAGAACTTTTGTTTTAAAATATTTCCATTTCAGTAATTCAGTCAGAACAAAATATACACAAAATACAAGTCTGCAAGCCAGCTGACAGGGACTGCCTGAGCACCGGACACCCAAGGACCAAACAAAGCTAGCAGCACAACGGGATGGGGCAGACACAGGGAGGGGTTTTCCTAAACAAGAGCAGAATGGGAGAGGAAGGAATCATGGATGAGACCGGGGAGCTGCAGCTAGCGATGAGCTCAGCAGAAGGTAAAACCTTGATCTAAGCAGGGCTTGACAAGGTGGTGGATCTCTTTCTAAAGTCTCTCAGTGGCTCCTCCTGAATATACAGCTAGAGAGAGATGAAGTCCTGGGAATGCCACTTGGTCTGGGTGATCCTGCTGTGGCAGGGGGATTGGACTAGATGATCTTTCGAGGTCCCTTCCGATCCCTAAGGATTCTATGACTCTAGAAAAGTGCTCGCTGTGGCAGCCAGCATCATGGAAATCAAATCTGCTTTTGTTGAAACACTATTTGAGTGGGAAAGGCTGATATCTTTGGCAAAATGAAGTGTCCCTTCCCTTTGGCTTGCTTGTGGTGTTCAGCTCCGGCCGAAGGGCCTGTGGGAGTGTTTAAAAAAACCCCACAAGTATTTTAAAAATAATGACAATGGGAGAAGAGAAAATGGGGGGACCTGAAGAAGGTGCTCGCTGTTGTCGTTGCACGTTTTGCAATCTCTCTCTCCCATCTCTTCCAGCAAACAGAGCACAGTCACCACTGCGCTCTCCCCATTCATGGCTGTTGTCCCTTTGGTATCGCATCAAATCATGCTTTCCCCGCAGAGCAGGGGGGTTCAGGACCCACATTCTGCCTGTGGAGATGGTATCTGTCTCTTGCTCAGACCTGTGTGTGCCTGTGCCTCTGTGCTCTCTCATTTCAGCTCACGTCTTGCAGGAGCATGGTGCTTCTCCACAGCCCACACCAAGCCGCCGCACGGACAGGCAACAGGGCCCTGGTGCTCCATGAGATGCAGATGAAATCTACAAAAGTACGTAACTACCTTTTGAGAAGCAGGTAAAAGGGTTCAAATAGATCCTGTTGCCATGTTTCTTAATAAAAAAAACGCCTTCTGTAAAGTCAGTTCCCTGGTGCTGGATGGCAGTGCAGACCCCACAGACCTCAACTTGTGCATTTGCCAAAAGTATTTGAGGGGTTTGAGGGATCTGGTCCCACAGGCAAACTCATTATTGCATTCATCCAGGCTCATCCAGCGGTAGCACCACTGATAGCCACAGAATTAGGGCTTTTCTTCTTTCCTCTGCTTCCAGTTTGTAGCTAGGAGACCTGCCAGCGCTAAGATTGCTGCATGCTTATGCCAGCCCAGCACCCCGTGTTTGGCTGAAGCTGTTTGAGTAGGGGATGGTAAGTTAGAACACAGACTCTGTATGTGAACTGAGGCAGTAGTGGAAACAAAAGAAAGAGGAGCTAGTGTCTTCCTTGTCACTGGAGTCCCAGCTGTGCTGCTGGGGACCCCCCTCAGCGTCGTATCCCTACAGAAACTGCCCTCAAAACAGGGAGATCCAGTGAAGAGGGATCTCTAGCTGCCGGGTGCTGCTACCTACGCTGTGTAAAATCCCACCGTTGTGCTTCTTCTGAGTTATGGTGACTTGGTCCCTTTATACTGAAACGGTGGTTGCCTTTTCTAACTGCTGCTATCGCATGAGTTCTTCAAACAACTGTGCAGTGATCAGGAATTGAAAAGTAATTAACTGCTGTAATTAGCACCGCAGCTCCATCTTCCCAGAAATGACTATCGCCAGAGCAATGAGCGAGTGCCTTGCCTAAACAGAACCTTAGCACAACCCCAGAAAAGCCAGGGTGAGGAAATGAACAACTTCTTTCTGAATTGAAAGCAGTTTATCACAGAGCGATGATGTTTCTATAAAGGACAGTGCAGATACTCCAAACACAGGCTCTGTTTCTGAGTTAGGTTTCTACATGGATGAGCCTGAAAGAACTAAATATCGCTGGCTTGCTATGGTCAGGGTCCTGGGTGTGAAAACTGCACCGGTGTCAAAGTAAGGTTCCAGTGCTGGGGCTGGGCATGTGAAAGGTGAGTGCCAGGAGCACTCTTTGTTCAGTGGTGTCCAGTGATGACAGGACAAGGGGCAATGGGTGCAAGCTGGAGCACAGGAAGTTCCATGTGAACATCAGGATAAACTCTTTCACTGTGAAGGTGACAGAGCCTTGGAACAGGATGCTCAGAGAGGTTGTGGAGTCTCCTACACTGGAGATGTTCAAAACCCACCTGGATGTGGCCCTGTGTGACCTGACCTAGGTGATCCTGGTCTGGCAGAAGGGGAATGACCTGGATGACCTCTAAAGGTCCCTTCCAACCCCTAACATTGTGTGATTCTGTGGCACATGCTGGTTTGTGTGGAATTTTCAAGCAGGAGCTATACAGAAAAAGTGACATCAGGAACTGCACAGGACTTGTCCTTTCCTGAGAACTTGTGGCGCTGTATGTAGGACCTGGAGGACTGACTCCTGGGTTTTAAAGACATCCAGGTACGTAACTCGCACTGATTTTACCAGCGCAGGCATTCAAGAGTTGTGAAGAGCAGGACAAAGCACAGGCAGCACGTGGAGCTGGACCTCCCTACTTGCTACCTTGTTTGCCACTCAGTTTCATACTGGTGCTTCACTGTGCAGTGATGATTCCAGCACCGAGAGTCTTCTGTAGCAGGTGCAGGTGTAGCTTACATGTGGTAACACACAGCATTCACAGGCAGGGCTTCTCTTTCTTTGGCAGGTGAAGATTTGTCAGGGTAAGGTTTAGGTTTGAAACAGAACTTGAAGCTCAGGTTGAAAGGGCAAACCACCTTACACATCACAGGTGTAAACTCCGCTTGGACCAGCTATAGCCCCTGGAGGTGTTTAAGGCTGGGCTGGATGAGGCTCTGGCCAGCCTGCTCTAGGGTGGGGTGTCCCTGCCCATGGCAGAGGGGTTGGAACTGGATGATCCTGTGGTCCCTTCCAACCCTGACTGATTCTATAACTTCTTCCCGGTGAGGGTGACAGGGCACTGGAGGGGGCTGCCTGTGGGGTTTGTGGAGTCTCCTTTTCTGGAGATGTTTTAAACCTGCCTGGACCTGGTCTGGGTGATCCTGCTGTGGCAGGGGGATGGGATTGCACTAGATGATCTTTCGAGGGTGCTTTCGATCCCTAATGATTCTATGATTGTCCAAGAACAAGAATCTTTCATTTGTGATGAAGCAAATGCTGCGTTGCCTGTGCTTGGAGTTTTAGAAGGGAAGTTTTGTCCAGGGCTGTGTAAATCTTTCCCTAATAATTCATTCTAGATGCTAAGTTCAGTCAGTTATTCACAGCTGAGTGTTTACCCCTAGGAGAGTATTAGATCTGTATTTCAGCAGATTTATTTTTATTGTCTTTAATAAGGACAGAAAGCATCTTAACCGAGGGATAGTGGTGGTGAGTCAGTGACTGATGAACGCTCAGAACAGATCCCTGTTGGGAAGTTACCAGAACAACTGCAGACAGATGTGACAGACAAACTCCTCATGTGGCTATCACCCTGTAAACCTGCAGAATGACCATGACAGTGACTGGTGCTTCAGCGGTCTGGTCTGGTAATACCAGAGAAGCAGCACTTGCCTGCTGAGCACACTGATTTTTTCTACTTTAAATAGTAAATCTGAGCTATTTCATGTGTGTACACATAGTTGATACTGGCCACAAGCAACCTCCCATCAAGGTTTTAAAAGATGACGTCTCCGATGGTGGTGGTGCTGGTGGTCCTGAGGAGGGTGGTGTGAGCCTGGCTAAAGTGGCAGAGGTGCAGCACTGGCAGGGAAAAGGACATCAGACCACATCTGGGGTTTTTTAAGCAGTTCAGAGAAATAAAAATGACTGGGAAGGCTTTTTTTTTAAGAACAACTGCCCAGTTGAGTACAAATCAAACACAGCTCCTACAGAAATGTATGAGACAAAACACGTGAAGTGTCAGAAAAGAGGAGAATGTGGGCATTAACCCGAGCAAAGCAGGAGAGCAAAGTCAGGCTGTAACACAAAGAACAGGGGTTTTTTTAGGGTTGAAATGTTATGATTCAACAGTGAGGCTGGCAACACACTGCCGTTAGCTCATGCATTAGGTCATGGGGCTAAAAGTAAGCGTTTGAATGAGTTATGTGAGATGTGTGGACACAAGGACTGCTTTGTGCTACTGGCTGAGGTGCTTCCCCACTCTGAGAAGCAGAAGAGCCACTGTAGAGTGAGAGAGCTGAACACAACTGGGATGTTCAGAGCTGGGGAGTCCCTTTCTGAAGCTCTGGACAGGCTGCACCATTACCCTTGTTCTGGGTCTGTGCTGGCAGATTCTCCTTTGGGTTGAAGTTTGTTCACATCTATGAATTGGTGATTTCACATGCTCAGTCTTTCTAATTCTTTGGGTCTTGCTTTTGCCTATGGTTAAACTAGTAGAAAAAAATGAGATAAATTAAAAATCAAGGTAAAAATCAGATCATTTATGGTTTGGAGGTGCATCAGAAAGCTGCATCTCAGAGTATGGTTCCTTCATGCACTGCTTTAAATGCAGCTCTGTTTAGATGCCCGATAAAATCTTTAGCAAAAAATACAACCAGCCTTTCACTCTACCTAAAGATGTGAAAGAAAAACATGGCAACAGAAATCAAA
The DNA here is from genome assembly GCA_013397515.1 of Upupa epops. Lineage (NCBI taxonomy): Eukaryota > Metazoa > Chordata > Aves > Bucerotiformes > Upupidae > Upupa > Upupa epops. Next base: position 106,951 of record VZRI01007106.1, on the reverse strand, counting down.
CCACGGTACCACTCTTCCATAGAAGCGTTGGGGGAAGCAGAGAAAAAGCAGATGGATTGATAAAATTGTTAAATTATTCATAAAGTCAGTACAGGTGGTGAAAAAAAGAGATGTTTCTGTGGAATTTCCATCTCCTGGAGGCAATTTAGCAGACCCGGACAATTTAGCTGTATATTTAGTTGGTGTGCGCTGTTTCAAAGCCTTGGGAGAACATCATGAAGGGGGTCACTCAAGGATAGACTCAACTTATTTTCAATGAATGATTTCAACTTTCTAATCAACAAGTCGTATAGTATGGGAGCACAAGATGGAGTGTCCCAGGGGCTGTGACAACTAACTTGTGCAGCAGTGTAACCCTTTGCTGCATCTTGCATGAAGAGCACCACAGATGTATTGGAGAGCACAAGAGCCACTTTCCCCTTCTCCTCCCTCTTAATAACCAGCAAAGTGTTTTAGTCCCTGAAGGAGTGCTGCACAGAGGGGGATGTCCCTCCTTGAGCATCTGTCCCCTTCTGTTTTACAGCAGCAGACAGGAAATAGGAGAGAAACAGGAAAATTACCTTCCTTTCAGACTTTCTTCGACCCTCATTCAGTGATAGGCTAGGATTAACACTGGTCATAGGAGAGTTCCTGCCTACGGCAGCCCTATATAAACAAATAAAACCTCCAGTAGAAGCACAAGCTAACTTAGCTGTGGTGTTGCTTAAACTGGAACACTTCATCTCTGTTTAATGAACTGAATGCTGGATATTGGTACATGCTGGTACTTGCTCTGTGGTGTGGCTTTTCCCCAGCTTCACGGGAAACAGTAAAACAAACTCCCCGTTGCCCTTAGGAGGAGTTAAGATGCACAGCTGAAAAGACAGCCAGGGTAGTGTTTGTGAACAAAGAGCAGCTTGATAATGCCATTTCTCTTTAAGCAATGCTCCACCAGAGCAATGAAAGGATGATCAGTCTGTGCTTGGTTCACTGGTTTTAGACCTGGGATATTTTAATAGTCAAGTAGCTACCCCAAACGTGATCAGATTTCAAAGGCTCTCCTCAAAGCAAAATAATTTCCACTTTCTCTAGTGGGTGAAGCATAGAGTTACCACAACAAGTTTACTGGGCTTCCCTCTCTCATGCTAATCTCAGAAGAGAAGAAGGTTACTCCAAACAAGTGTTACCTATTCCTTGCCCTATAGCCCCCCTGTTACCCTGACTTGACTTTTTTTATTTTTAAAAAGTTAGGTAGGCTTCCTGGTTTGACCAGCAGATGACAGCTGTGTTCACAGCTAACTGGAACAGTGGAAGTTCTGTGGCAGCTGATCGTGGCTGCCACTGTCGCAAATTTGAATTAAAATGAAAGCTGCTGAAATGTGTCACCTCTTCAGGCACCAGCCCAGTTTACTGGCAGATTCTGGGGCCATTCCAGACCTCCCCGGACACACTCAGGCTTTGTCTCCTTTGCTAGTGTGAGTAAGGGACACACGGTCTCAAGTGGATAGAGGATAACATCGACAAGCTCATTGTTTCCTAATTTATCACCAACAAACAGGCAATTAATGAACCCCGAGCACTTCTTTGCTTTGTACCTTGGTTCTCTTGTCCCCTTTGCAGTGGGGCTCAGCTAGGTTTAAACGATGATATCATAAACTCGGCCCACTCTTCCCAGCCATTCCCGTACTGCCTGGCGGACGCGGATGTCTGTCACGTGGCAAGTCAACTGGCTGATGCAGGGGAACACTGCAGGCTGCAGGGCTGTGAAAGTCTGGTCTGGCAAGGCCTGGATCTGGTTGAGAACTGTCAGCACCATGTTGGTCCATGCCTACAAAGAAAAAGACTCTTTAGAAGACTCTTTAAATAGCTGAGCCCACTGGTTGAGACAGAAAATAAGGCATCTAGTGGTTTCACCCTCATGAAGAGGACTGAGTAACGCTAGTATATTCATTTAACGTTCACTGTGTCTTGTTAATTCACAATCAGTACTCTGACTTTGTATCACAGCAGTCATGCTCACCCTTCAACACCTATTTCTTCCCACAATGAACCAGGATTTTAAAGTTTCATAGAATCATTAAGGTTGGAAGAGACCTACAAGGTCATCAAGTCTACCCATCAAGTTAACCGCTTGATGCTGCTGCTGCTGATATGCATGTGAGCAGCCAGTTTCTTTTTAACAAGAGAGCCCTCTATTTCTGCTGTGGAATGAACAAAAAAAACACCTTTTTAGGGTCACAAAAGCACTGTGACAACAGCATGGCATTTTCAAAAGACTTAGGCACCCTTAGCAGTGAGCAACGACGTCACCGTAGGTTCCTGGGACTTTCCCTGAAGACTGATGTTCCTTGGATAGGACAGCACCAGGTTTTTATCAGTGCCAGCTCCTGAAGTACTCAGTCCTCCTCATGGTGACCTCTTTATGTAACAAAGACTTCTAATGAAGGGATTATAATGATTACAATAAAAGCAATATAAAAAATCTGTATAAAGATTGCCTTTGCTGTCAGCATTCTACTAGTACGTCCTACCTGTATCTGGGCCTCGGCATCTCTGACAGATATATTCAGGGAGCTGACTGTGGACCCTGAGCGTGGCCTCTTCTCTTGTCTCAGAATCTCTGGACCAGCACTGAACGAATGTCTCATTTGACCTTGATCTATGAGATGCTGCGGCCGCTGGAGTATGGGTGAGTCTGGCCCTCTCGAACCCAGGAGCTCTCCCTTCTTTTCTGTTTTGGCCTCTTTGGTGAAGGATGTCATGGCCTGCTGCTGCTTTCTTTTCTTGTACTCTGTCATGAGCTTAGAGATCGTTTTGTCAGTGGCTATGGTGTATATCTTGTTGCCAGCGTTCTCCCACCATTCTTTTTTCCTGGTTTGCTCTTTTTTCTCTGGTTTAGGGCTTAGCAGTGGGGGTAGCAGCAACATTTCTCCGCTCCCTCCTCGGGGTGTCAAGCTGTCTCCTAGCTGGTCCCTGATTTGACTCCGGTCATCTTCTGAAGGGGTGTCCTTCCCAGACTGCCCTCCAGTTGATGGGGTGGAGGTTTCTGAGTGAAAGGATGGTAAAATGAAGAAAGAGTCACCTTTGAACACTGGAGCCTCCTCCACATTATTCTCCAAGTCCAGGTGCATCTGGATGTAGTTGTTGCACAGTTCCATACAGAGCTTATGAAGCCGCTTGATTAGCCACCCCCAGTCCGCGTTGCTGATCGGCTGTACGCTCAGAGAAGGTATTCGAGCCCTCCACTGCCTCTTCTCCTTCCCTCGTGGGGGACTGACCTGAGCAGTTTCTTCAAAAATGTCTTCATCTTCTGAAGAACACTGCTGGGATGAGTCTGTGCTCCTCTCATCGTCTTCAAAGAGGATCCTTTTCACTTGCTCGGCAGTGATGTTCTCCTGGTTCGTCAGGATCGCACAAATCAAAGCATGGAAGTAGATGTTGAAGCTCATCGCTGACTGGCGATACAAGTTGGCAGCGCCACCAATGCCAGACACTTTCTTCAGCAAACACTTTAACCCGGGTCTGGTGTCAAACTCTCTGGCTGTTCTGTAGGAGTCCAGCAGTAAGTCAAAGATGACAGCGAGGTTTTGCATGGAGATGTACCTGAGGAATCCAGCCAGCTTGTTTTCTGGTACTTGTATTGTCATTTTCTCCTCCAGGCTACAAGGGCCTTTCACAAATTCTTCCAGCAAGATGTCATATAAATTCTGGAGTAGTACTTGGTGGGACAGCAAGCTCACCACTATCGTCCTGAAAGGAATACTTGGTAAACCAAGCATGGGTAGGAAAGAAATAAAGTAAATATGGTGCCTTGTGCTTTTACTAGAGGTACAAGAATACTCTAGGTTTTAGAATCTAACATGAAAGATGCAAAGAAAGGCCAAATTTACCTAGAATCATAGAACCATAGAATGGTCTGGGTTGGAAGGGACTGTAAAGATCACCTAGTTCTAACCCCCTGCCACAGGCAGGGACACCTCTCACCAGACCCAGTTTCCCAGAGCCCCATCCAACCTGGCCATCACTTTCAGGGAGGGGGCAAGCACAACCTCCTCCCTGGGCAATCTGTTCTGGTGCCTTGGCACCCTCACAGGGAGGAATTTCCTCCTAAGATCTAATCTAAATCTCCCCTCTTATAGCTTAAAGCCATTTCCCCTTGTCCTATTACCGCAAGCTCTTGTAAAAAGCCCTTCCTCAGCCTTCTTACAGGCCCCCCTCAGGTACTGGAAGGTTGCTATAAGGTCCACCCAGAGCCTCATCTTCTCCATGCTGAACAGCCTGAACCTTTGCAGCCTGTTCCTGTAGGAAAAGGTGCTCCTGCCCTCTGCTCATCTTCATGGCCTAAACCATCCTGTGTTTCAGTTTAACGGCAGCTGCAAGTACTGTTAATATTTCTGAGGAGTCTGTCAACACACAAGTTACAAAACACTTCTGTCCCCAGTACCCCAGTATTATTTTCTATTGCTGAGCTCTGGCTAACCTGAAGCATCTTTAAAGCTCCTCCAGCAGCGTTTCAGCCAACCTTAACATTGCCATGACAAACTGAGGCCGACACTAGTTCACTACGTAGTTTCCATTTCTGCCAAAGCCAAAGAACCAACCCAAACCAGCCCACCCACAGAAAGAGCAGCCGGGCAACGGAACACACAAAGCAGCTCAGGTCTTGCTGAAGATGTATTTCACTGTTTGCTCTAATGGTTTAATTTGAACACTAGGAGATACCTCTTCCTAACCCTGCTTCTCACATCTGCTACTACTTATAAACAAGTGCTGCTTGTTTTGATATAGGGAACTAGGATGGGTCACAGTTTACTCAATCCCGCTATTGAGGGAGGAAGAGATTTTTCAGTTTGCTTGCAATACTGAAGTTTTAGGTCGCAGTCACTCTTCATCTAATGTAAGATGTTCAGGTATAGAGACCTTTACGTTTTTCTTGGAAAAATGATTCTACTTCAATTAAACAACTTCCAAAAGTGTTTTCAAAATTCCAAAACATGGAAATTGTTTCTAGAAATTAGAAATTTTAGAACCTGGAAATATTAAAACTCAGTCTGGAGATGGAACATTCCAGAGAAACAACCCAGTCAGGCAATACTGTGCTTCTTGGGTCAATCTCCCTGTGTCACTCGGTTTACCATGACACAGCTGTCAGGCTGACACAGCAGTAAAGTTCTGTAGCTTTATTAGGTGACAGAGCTAAACTCCTGATGATTAATACAAACATTTGAGCTCTTTAGGGGGAAGCAGTTTTCTGCTGTAAAAATCATTAGAGCCTGTGACTCAGAAAAGCTCTTAAGAGCATCTATAAAGTTAAATGAGTGCTTGCATTGATTTCAGGAGACTAATCCTGTTCCAAAAGCAGGATCAGAAGGAAGGAGATCTGCTGGCCTTGTAATAGCCAAAAAGGCAATTTACAGGGACAGTACTGCTCAATTCCAAAAGAAACCAGTACAGAACCCCGGGTGCAAACACACAATGCCAAAGCTGGTTAAGGAGAGGATTTTCTTAGTCTGCCCAAAGTTTCCAACTCAAATAGATTATCACTCCTTAGGAAGAAGAAAAGCTTCCTTACCCCAGCTTCCTGTGAATCGAGGCAGCATTGAGGAAATAAAAGCAAAAAAAGGGAGAAGAGAAACCCCGCTAAGGTTAAAGTAAAACTTTGGAAAGGCCACAGTCACTAGCATGCAAGACTGGCACATCCTGCACTGGTGTAGCAAATGATAGGAACAACAGTGGTGCAGTCAACTTTTGAGCAACTGGTTTGGTGAAAAAAGAATGCTGAGTGCTGACATCTCTCTACTGGCATCTACACAGTTTGCAGTTGTTTAGACAAAGCAGTGCGAGAGTGTGCAGAGGTTGGATTACTTGCAAGCTTTATTTATTTACTTGTTGAAAGACAAGCAAGACCCGTTCTACCTTGAGGAAAGCAGACTGTCTGACTGCATGGCCTTATGTGCCATGAGAGAGGGGTAACCCAGACTTCTGCTCCGCATTCACTGCAACTGTGCAAACCTTTGGATAAAGCAGATATTTTCCCACCATGAAGGGAGGGTTTAGATGTGATCTCAACCTTTCTTTATTGCTACACTGAGTTCTCTGAAGATGAAGCACCAGAGCACCATCTGCTCTTGGGGAAGCTTCTCTATGGTTGTGTAAGAACAGAGACAACTTGCATGATCTTTTTTCCTGACCATTTGAAGGACCAGCACATTCTGGCTTCTTCTTGCAAGCAATAGTTTAGTTTGCATGAGACTGTCTCAAGCGGTACAGAAACAGGTTTGGCATCCAGTAAGAGACTCTGTCATACCATGTCTTACAAACCCTGCAATAAGGAAGGCCAGCCCTGGATGCAGAATTCTAATGCTTGGCCCTAGTGATGTTACAGCAGTTGTTTAAACAGCTGAGTGCAAGCAAAAAGAAATATTCTTGGATAAGATCAGATTGTCATGCCAAATGCAAGAGTTTCTGAGCTGGTAGCATATACAAGGACTTATGCAAAAAGAATGTGCCAAGCAAAACCAATGTTCCCTAGATCAATATGTTGACAATTGCACAGCTTTGGATGTGGTCTCTTCAATTTATACCGCTCCAGTTTATCCATTAACCTTTTCCACCTTCTCAATCCATTAAAACTGAATTTAAAAGACTGTTAGACAAGTACATTATGTGATTTGCTTTGTGTCATTACAAACACAACAGCTCTTCCAAAGCTTTCTTCAAACTGATGTTTTTAATTCTACATCTTAAAGAATCTCAGTATTTTCCTAAGAAAAAGCTTTTCCTACTATTTCCTATGAGAATGCTTAATTTAATTTTTCTTACTTTAACCTGCACTTCCTCTACTTGAAGGCTTTGTGTGACCTTGGGCTTCCTTCAGGAATTTGTAACCAACATTCACTATCTATTAGAAGACTTTTTCCTTATTTAGGTTTCTAAGGGCCACACCGCAGACCCTGATGCAGGCCTGTCTGTAACAGTAGCATCTCATGCACATACCTGCTCACCGGTGTATCATCACAAGAACATTTGGAGAGCAGTAACCTGTTGTCTCCTGTGTCACAAAACCTCATATTTATGTCACTGATGTATTTAATTTTACCTATGGAGAGGTACAGGTTGCCAGGCTTGACTCACTTCCCTGTCAGCCTGACACTCTTTTTACCTCGCTTTTGATGACACAGGACTTCCCTGAAAAGTTATTTTACCTTCTCTGTGTATGCCCGTTTGGTTTCTTATCTGGTGGCAGGTCAATGATGAGCACACACGACTGAGCATGTTCAAAACCTTCCTTGTTGCTAGGGGTCTTTGGGGAGCACTGAGTCTCCAGCATGAAGACCTAGAAACCAACAAGTTACAGAAAACAGTTTAGTACTAGTGCTGGGTCCAGAATAACATTTCCTGCAGAGTGAAAGATCAGTTTGGATGGCTTATTTTACCATGATGGACAGAATTCAAGATAGCCCTCCAGGCAGACCTTCCCTGCTTTGGAATATGCCTCAGAACTACCTCCAGACAGCCAGCAGAGCACAGGACAAAGGACAGACACCTCATCTGAATGTGTCTAAAGCATAATAACAAATACCAAAATAAGCTTCCTGCTGTCTGTGCACTACTGTCAGAAAATGTCACGCAGAGTGCAGATAAATGTTTGCACACTTAGCCTGTTGTCCCCACAAAGGTTTGTTTGGGAAGGATTATTTTCAGCCATGGAGATACAAGACAGCTAACTTGCAATCCTTTGAGTGGGAACTGGAGAAACAACCCTCAGTAGTTGTATCTTAGTGGTTGCATCACATCCCCAAGCAGGAGTGCCACTGATAGTGATTCCAAGTAAAATTTAAAAGGCACGTTCCCTGCTTTCTTGAGTTCTATGTCTTTAAAACTTAATTTAAAACATTTTTTCCTATTCAAACCAAGTCTGCAACTGCTACTTTATTTGCCATCACAAGTCCCGCTCTGTGTGTCTCACATTTTCAAGCAGAATCAGGGCATGATCAATCAAGCCAAAACCTAACACTAAATGTTTGTTAGCTCTCTTAATTCAGCTGCTTTCCTGTGCTGACACTGTCTGTATTTACAGCTTTATGGTACTCTGCAGGTCATTAAGTTCTCTCTCCTGTATTTCAAAGAACTTGTTTCATATAACCACTTTGATAGAATGAGCAACCTCCACTGTAGTCAAAAGGACCCTGAGAAAGTTAGTGCCAAGTTTGCTCTACTGGTTAGGAGTTAGTGGTGAGCTTTACATCACCTGTTAAATGTCAGCATTACCCTCTAGTTCTGTCGTGGATGGATCCCAATAAATTCTTGATAGCTCTCTTATTCTCTGCAATCTATACCCAGGTATTTAGACAGAAAAACCCCCCACAACATTCCTCTTCAAACAAATAGGTCAAACAGATCTTTTCTTTCCCCACTCTTTCAAGTCAGTTTCTGTTCCAGCACCTTGCTTTGTCCTTTGTGGGGGTTTACCACTCTTTAACAGAGTAATCCAAAACTTACACGACATTTGAGATGAGGATTCATCTTGGCACTGCTATTTCCCTTTCTCTATCAGAACCATTTCCACTGAGATATGCTAGGGTTGCCTTTATTAATACTACATAGGCTCACTGTCAGTCCTCAAGTACGTATCATCTTCCCCTACCTTAGGCTCTCCTAGTTCCTACTTACAGTGGGACAGTTTAAAGGGGTTTTTTAACTTGTTTTTATTACCTTTTCTCAGTACAGACAAATAAATGTTAGTCTGGCCATAAGGAAGTCTTTTGCCTATAGGGTTGGTGCAGAAAGTGGTAGTAAAGACACACTTTAATAAAGAAAGCCCCCAAGTTTAAAGGATTTTATGGTATCCCTTGGTCAGTTGGTACCTGTTGTGCCATGGCTCTGATTCTCCAGTATTCGGCTTCAGCACTTGGTGAGAGGGAGGGTGCTGCCACCTTCACTTCACAGGCATCTCCACTAAAGCTTTCAGAACCACTGTGGAAATAGCCCAACAGGTTCTATAGAGAGACACAACATCAGACTTTCACTGTGCGTTAGACGAACTCAGTGCCTGCAGTGCTGTCCAGCCTGTTCATGCATAATACAAGACTCAGAGTGATCTGCCCCATTACATCAGCCAGTCACTTGCTACTTAGCACTTGATGCATCTGATGTAAAGGCATAACAACTTCTGATACAGCCTGGCCTGTAATAACAGGAGGTTCTTGTTACAAGAAGAATAATGAGAAAAACTATGTGGAGCATGCAGCTGCTGGACCAAGTGAGCAACTCTGTCCTCTCTTTGGTTTTAGCCAATCCAGAGGAAGAAATGGATCAAAAGGTAAGTGTTCACCTTCTTAACTCTTCTGATTTCATACTGGCAGAGCAAATTAAAGTAAGTCTGGTCTGTCAGCACCTAGTGGTGGCTGTAGTTGCTTAGAAAACTGATCTCTGTCTCCATGGTTGATCCAACACTTTCCACTGTGAATTGACAAAATAATGAAAGCTCCTACATAATCCTCATGTTGCCTTTTCTGGCTCTGCATGCAATAACCCTTCTGACAAAGGAAAAGTCAGTGAGACTCTAACTAGTGGGACTGTCAGCAAAAATGCAGTTTACCTTTACTGGCTCCAGAGTGGCAGAGAATGCATCCTGCAAGGCACAGCATGCCAGCCTCCACATCTCCTCTGTGAAAACAGGCCCTGCTGTCACCAACACATACCTGCAAAGACACGGGAAAATGGTACTGTGTTCAAGAGGGATGTACTCTGTCCTATTTTTGTACTCAGACTGTAGTTCTGACTTATTATAAACTTCTTTCTTTTTCTCTTAACCCAGTCATCTTGCCAGGACAAGACCCACACAGTGTGTTACTACATAACGCAATGCTTACTTTGATTATGACTACAGTAACCCGAAGACTACAAAAGGGATTAATTACATCTAAAGGCCTGTGAGTTCCAACCAAATTAATTAATCCAACAGGATTAATTATTGACTGCACAAGTCATGTGCCAGTGCTTTTTATGGGAATCATACACCCAGTAAAGACAGAAACTGCAGGTTCTGAAGCAGACAAAAACCAGTAAGAAAATGTTAGCAAGTTTAAAAGTCTTTACCCAAACAGCAAGAGATAGATGTACTGCAGACTTCTCTTGAGATGTTGGCCAACTTATGAGTGCACAAGTTCTTCAAAGATATACAGACATCTCTTTTTGGAATATGCTACGAATGGGCAGGTTGTTACCTGATACAAGAGCATCCAACTCTGGAAATAATTTCTGTTGGTTCTGCTACGCAGGCTACCAGCAACTTGAAAAGATCCTTCAGCATGGAATTGATCATATGTTCATAACCGATATCTGTAACGAGGTGACAAACACTGGTTTTAACAGTCTTGCTACGCTTACGCTACTGAGAAACGGCAAGACCTAATTCTCTTTCTGCTGCTATCACTGGAGTTCAGGTCTGAAACACAGAATCATTAGGGATCGGAAGGGATCTTGAAAGATCATCTAGTCCAATCCCCTTGCCACAACAGGGTCAACTTGGATCACATCCAGCCAACATAAGAACAATCCAATTGATGATAAAAGATAATGAGTGGACTGAAGTGGTACTGAAGAAATTCTGTTAGATCCCGTTTCTAATGTTCCACTTCCTTATGACATAAAGTCTATGATCTTTTCTTTTTGGAAAATATGCTATAGAGCAGGAGGCTGGACTGCTTAACTTCCATAAGCTTCTTGCAAGTGAATCTTTCCCGTAATTCTAAGCCCTATAAAGAAAGCAAAAAAAAACAAATCCCAAACCAACTGGAGTTTTCAATCCACCTCCTCCTACTCCCTGCTTGAGCAAGCAAAAAGCAAAGCAAACATCTCCCCAATCACTTACTCAGTAACAAACCACCGATGACTGTCAGTAGATGTCACAGTACAACAGCCTACCTGAGTGTATGAAATTTTGAATGTGCTCCACTACAAGTTCACAGGAAAGGCCAATGGCGTGCTTGAAATTAGCAGATGCCACATCCCAGTAAGAATGGTCACCATGGCTGCGATGGAGCCAGAGAGACATCGTGGGAAGAAGAAGATGTACAACTGCATAAATGCCAAATCCCGGTCCTTTAAATAAACACAAGAATGGTTGTGTATTTCTGCTTGCAAAGCAAGAGATCCTAAAAAGCCCCTCCCAGCTGTTTTGTAGCCCCCTTCAGATACTGGAAGGCCATAATAAGATCGCCTGGGAGCCTCCTCTTCTCCAGACTGAACAGTCCCAACTCTCTCAGTCTGGCCTCATAGGAGAGGTGCTCCAGCCCTCTGATCATCCTTGTGGCCCTCCTCTGGACTCACTCCAGCAGGGCTCCAGAACTGGACTCAGTACTCCAGGTGGGGTCTCACCAGAGTGTAGGAGAGGAGGAGAATCACTCACCTCCCTCGACCTGCTGGCCACACTCCTCCTGATGCAGCCCAGGATCCGGTGTCCTACTGGCTGCAAGTGCACACTGCTGGCTCATGCTGAGCATTTAGTCCACAAGCACCCCCAAGTCCCTCTCCTCAGGGCTACTCTCCAGCCAGTCACTGCCCAGCCTGTCTCTGTGCTTAGTATTGCCTTGTCCCAGAGACAAGCTTCTCATAGCTAACATTTCATCAAGCCCTTTCTTTACCAGGTGTCTTGGCGACATCCCTCAGCAATTCAAAGAGCAGATCCAAAGTTGGAGGCTGGTGCTGACGGGGACAGTTGGATATGGCAGTTGTTAATTCTTCCAGCAGGCTAATCCAGACATTGATAAGGCCTGCAAGTGAGGAAACAGATTAAAACCTAAGAATGAGATGCTTGCCCTCAGAAAGTGATGGAAGCCAAGAAATTTATTAACACGGAGATCATGGGTTCTTCTTGCATGTATTTGTAAAAACCTCTTGTGTTGTCTCTGACGGCAGTGAGCAGACATACCCTCTTGAAGGGTCTCATGGAATCAAATATGCTATGAAAACACACTGCACCACCCCATGGCGAAGCAGGTTAGAACATTGTGCCCCATCCTGGCACTGCCTGTCAGCACTACACCAGGTGAAACGCTGTCTTCTGCCTTCGTAAAGCCAGTTTGCTCAGCAGTGGCCCAGTAACACTGACAGCTAAACACAGCCAGGGTGGAAGTTTCAGTTTATCTCTGACAAGAACCAAATTAGAAGGTTTCTTTGCTGCAGAGTGGCCTGGACTTCCAACGTGTGTGCGAGAAAACAGAGACAAACGATGGAGTTTTCCCCCTCCTTTTTGCTATCAGCAGTTGGCAAAGTTTACAACTACTTGTGGAAGAAGTAACTGATCCCACGTTTACTGGTTGCAATGCACTTACCAGTATCATCATCGAAGTCAGACAGGATGCACTCAATACCATCCTCACTGCTGGCCGACTGTTCCTGCACTCTGCGGGGCAAATTAACCAGGCGACCACTGAGGAAGATGGGCTTCAAGGGCATTTTATAGATTTTGGCTAACAACTTGGAGTGGAGGGAGGAGAGAGAGAGGAAAAAAGAGAAGATATATAACAATCTTAAAAAAAAATATACAGGAAAGTTTGTAAAAGTTATCCAACACAGCACAGGTATGTAAAATAAACAGCCAACTGCAAAAGCAGCTTTATGTCAGCACCTGTTCTCTTCATCCAGCAACACTGTACCTGAGAAACACATCTAGGGGCCAGACGTCTTCTGTTCATTGACAAGTAAGAAGTTGAGGGGACAAAGAGAGGGAGGAAGAAAAGCAATTTAAGTGAAGTGCTTTTGGGAAGGACACCCCCTCCTCACTCATGAAAGACAGAGTTTTTGGTTGCACCTGTGACCCAAAAAGCTCCCTTGCAGAATATTTTGGAGCTCTGAAGGACAAGTAAATACTGACAAAAGGACCTGTACAGATTTACTCAAAGGCTACACTGGCTTCATTGTCCATTCCACAACAAACTCTGTAGCATCCCAGGTAAGCAGAATTGTGCAAAGACTTTACCAGAGCTTTCTAAACTAAACCATGTGTTTGCAATATAGAGACAGGATTACTTTTTGTTCAGCCCTGTTCTTCTACCATCAAGTTAAAAGGTGTAAGAAGATAGTAAATGGACAAAATATTTAGGTTGGACTTTAGGATGGAAAGAGTAGTTGGGTTTGCCTGGGTTGGGGGTTGAGTTCCCATCCTGGATGTCTTTAAAGATCATTAACATGTGGTGCTTAGAAAACTGGTCTAGTGGTGACCTTGGCAGATTACAGCCATTGGTTGGACTTGATGATGTCAAGGGTCTTCTCCCATCTGAATGATTCTATGAGTCTATGACTCCTGCCTCACAGTGGGCTGTGGTTTGTAAGGATGAGAAAGAGCGATGCTACGTGCACAGCGTACAGACAGAACATGCATTGCATATACACATACAATCACCAAGTTCTTCCAGGTGAACAAAACAGCACGGCTGTGGTTTACTATCCTGAGCTGCCTCGTTCTCTCCTTCTTTCTGTCTGTGTACTGAATCCACCCATTATCTCTAAATTTAGATGTTAAGGCCTTTCAGCTATGGGAGTATCTTTTGTTATGCATGTGCACTGCACCTAGAAAAAACATGGCCTGGCGCCAACAAAAAGACTACAGATACCTAAACAACAGTATAAAATGAGACAAAACCTATCCTAATAACCCTGGATAATAATCTGGGCTGTCTGCAAGGAGGTTACAGGAAACATGCCAGCATCCTAATTGCTAGAGATTTGCCCAGATAAGTTGCTGCTGCACAGATAAGTTGCTGCTGCGTTTAAGAGGGTGTAACCTATTAGACAATCACAGACTGGTTTAGGTTGTAAAAGGACCTTAGGGATCATCTACTCCATGGGTAGTGATGCCTCTCAACTACCCCTGGTGCTCAAGGCTTCATCCAACCTGGTCTTAGACACCTCCAGGGAGGGGGAAGCTGGGCAGCTACAACCTTTCTGAGCCATTGATTCCAGGGTCTCTCTAGAGTCTCTCCACCCTTGCACTGAAGTCCTTCTTCCTAAGATCTAGTCTAAAGCTCTTCTCCTTGTTGGTCTTAATATATGAGAATTCTCAGGGTGGTTATTTTCTTCTTCTTCATTTCAAAACCTTGTTTATGGTAACTGTTTAAGTAAGAAGAATGCAGCTTTGAATATGTTACTTCTGTTTTGAACATCCACATTTTCCCACATGCTCCTTGAGCCTGGTAGGTATGAGATTCCCTCGGATTGCCACTCTCCATCAGGTTATTACTACCAGACTTGTGTTCACGCAAACTAACCATTGCTGCAAAGCCTGAAGGCTAGAGGTGTTTCCCAGGCCAGGCCAGTACCCATGTGAAGTTGTCCATCATACCTGAGAACATCTCCTGAGGTAATCAAGCGCGGGAAGGCACAAGTCTGTAGATGCAGATCCTGATCCTGGCACACAGTCACCCATCTCCTTACAGTCTACTTCCCCTGGGGATAGGAAAGGAAGCAGTGAGAAAGACAAGAAGAGAAACAAAGGTAGTGTCACTTTTCCTTTTTCATTCCGTTGTGCCCTGATGTCTGAACAGAAAAATCATCTCTGTTACTAGATGACAACCTGAGGATTGTCGTACGGTAACAGCAGTCATAGTTTACACATGGACTATTACAAGAACCAATGATAAGCTGTACCAGGGGAGGTTTAAGCTGGACATCAGGAAGGATTTCTTCCCTGACAGAGTGGCAGAACAGGCTGCCCAAGGAGGAGATGAAGTCACCATCCCTGGAGGTGTCCAAAAAATGAGTAGATGCGGTCCTAGGGAAGATGATTTAACGGGCAGAGTGGGGTTGGGTTGATGGATGGACTGGATGATCTTGTAGGTCTCTTCCAACCTTAGCGATGACAATGCTTTACTGAACGCATGCAATACATGTCAGCCAGTGGAGTCTGAAACCTCTACTTTTATGATAAAATCCACATAAATGGTAGCTTTTGCTATTGCTCAGTACTTCAAGTATCCCACAGTCCTACTACCTTTCATACAAATATAGACCTTGCTTTTTTGCCAAGTAACTGCAAAGGGGACAAACTGATGAAAGGAAGAACCCTAACAAACTGTAAGACAGACTTTTCTAAGTTCTCTGGAAGGAACATGAGTTCCCTCTACTGGTGCTGGACATGCAAGTCTGTTTCTCTTTAGTAGTAAAAAACTACAGTTCTGGTCTGTCATCACACGCTGAATTCTTACCCTGCTGAAATCAACAGGGACACGGCTTAGGAAGACAAGAGTAACAGGCAAGACTAGATCTATTGTGGTTAGGTGCTTCATTTAAATCAAAGGGAGTTACTTACAGACACGGATGCCTCTGGGAATGAAAATGCATTTTAAAAAAGTGCCCAATCTTACCCACTGTTGGATGCTCTGGAATTCACATAAGGAAAAACATGGAACTGTTTCTGAAATAATCCCTTGGTCTTCATTGTTTTTAGAGCATTCTGGACCCAACTTCCTCACCGCTTCTCTTTCTACTCCCACACTCTATGTTACATGACTGAAGTACCCTTTCTGCAGGATCAAGTTTAACAGGAAAAAAGGAATAGAAAACTATTTACCCAGTCCTTTGACAAATTTCATAAGGCACATAATGTAACTGGTGGCGGCGTTGGCAAAGACCTGGATGCTGTCTGTGTTTAGAAATGCTTCGAAGACATCAAACACCGGAGCCTGGCGTTTGCCTGTGGAAACAACAAGGTGAGAACTCTTCCCACAAAGGTGATTCTCCAACAATTTTCCAACTCTTTAACCAAACCTGTACTATCTTTTCTGGTCTAGACAGAGACAGGAATGATCTTAGAAGCAAAACCTTCTCTTGTTCCTGAGGCAACTTGTGTACTGTTGCAGCAAGTCCTGAGGAGGCCATAGGGATGATCAGAGGGCTGCAGCACTTCTGCTATGGGGTCAGGCTGAGGGAGTTTGAGCTGTTCAGTCTGGAAAAGACTCTGGGAGGGACCTTACAGTAGCCTTCCAGTACCTGAATGGGGGTACAGGAAAGCTGGAGAGGGATTTTTTATGAGAGACACTAGTGATAAGACAAGGGAGATGAGTTCAAACAAAAGAGGGGAGATTTAAATTAGTTCTTAGGAGGAAATTCTTTACAGTGAGGGTGCTGAGGCACTGGAACAATTTGCCCAGGGAGGCTGCCTCATCCTTGGAAGTGTTCTAGGCCAGGTCGGATGGGGCTCTGGGTAACCAGATCTGGTGATGGCAGAAGTGTTAGAATTAAATGCTCTCTGAAGTCCCTTCCAACCTAAACTATTCTGTGAGTCTATAAATCAATGTAGCACTTCCTGCTGGGCTACCAGAGGATTAAACCAGAACAATACCTCTACTTTCCCTCCCATCCCAACCAACAAAGCAGATACTTCAGTACAGTCTTTGAGTGTGGCAGTGCCACTGCTCAGGTAGAGCATTTCCATACAGTGAGTTATTTATTGTGACCCCAGTGAAGAAGACGTGGAAACAAAAGCACATTCGAAGAAGCTGGTGCAGTACATCCTTACCCATAGAGTATTCTCCCA
Source organism: Upupa epops (assembly GCA_013397515.1). Taxonomy (NCBI): domain Eukaryota; kingdom Metazoa; phylum Chordata; class Aves; order Bucerotiformes; family Upupidae; genus Upupa; species Upupa epops. The sequence goes on along the minus strand of VZRI01007106.1, from coordinate 90,432 downwards.
CGAGGTACTCCTTGACCTCTGATTTGCTGCTGCTGTGCACTGTTTCAAGAGCACTGAACAGAGGTCTCCATCCTGACTGGATCTGGGTAGAACACATTTCTACCAACTCTCCTATAGAGGTGACCACCTGAAGACAGTGTAGGAGAGATTACAAGAATAAAAAGAAACCCCAGAACATCCACAGATGGATCTTCACATGGAATGAGCATGGCTTTAAACACATTCCCAGCTATCACAATGTCAGTCTAGATGAATTCTTGGGTTTAGATAACAGAAAAGTTTTATTTAATTGCTTTAAAGACAGATTGGAGTCCCCAACACGAGAAGAATGAGGTCCTGTTGGAGAATATCCAGAGCAGACCGCGAAAATGCTCAGAAGCTGGAGCTTCTCTTTTACAAGGACAGACTGAAAGAATTGGGGATTTTCAGCCTGAAGATGAGAAGGCTCCAGGGGGATCTTATAGCAGCAGTCTGTGCAGTTCCAGCCCCAGAATACAGCTCCTGAATCTAGCAGCTGTCTGCAGCTGAGGGAGCTGGGCCTGTTCAGGCTGGAGAAGGGGAGGCTAAGGGGAGACCTCACTGCTCTCTACAGTGACCTGAAGGGAGGTTGTAGTGAGGCAGGTGTTGGTTTCTTTTCCCTAGTAACTAGGAAGAGGACAAGAGGAAATGGGGTCACACTGAGCCAGGGGAAGTTCAGATTGGATTCTGGGAAAAACCTCTTCACAGAAGAAGCCTTGGACCAGGCTGCCCAGGGAGGGGGTGGAGGCACTGTCCCTGGAGGGGTTCAGACAATGGGTAGACATGGTGTTTCAGGAGATGGTTTAGAGGTTAGAGGCTGTAGAAGACCACCCTTCTTATGGGTATGGTAGGGCACCCTGATCAGGGCTGACTTGCCTGGTCTTGGACATCCTCATCACACAGCTCCAGCTGCATGATGCGCTCAAAGGGACGGAAAAGCGCCTCATTAAAGTGAAAATGGGAAGGCTCGTTCCAGTCTATAAGCACTTCAGTGAGGATGTCATGGATGAAGGAAACAGCCTTCCGAGACACGTGTCTTTCCTTGTGACAGGCAGCCTGCAGGGAAAGGAAAAGTATTAGGGTTGTCCAAGCAAAAAATTTGCTTTTAATGAGACACTCTGAAGAGAGGTAAGCATGAACTGCAAAACCCAGCATCACCACTGCTGTGACTAGAGACCCCACTGCAGCGAAAATGGGGGAGTACTGCCGGGGAAGCAGATGACAGACTTTTGCTGAGTTGACTGGAAACCTACAGATGCATGAAGGTTTGCTGACAATTAAAAAAACCCAGAGATAAAAAGGAGGAAATGAAATGATAAAACTCACAGAACAAAACTCATTTGAAATGTTCTGTTTCTACTGCGTGGCAATTGTCCCCTTCAGAAGGTAGTTTTTCTGTACATATGCACCACATCTATCTACAAACAACCAAGTCTCACTTTTTATTTGTCTGGTTATGGAAGCTGAAGTGAGAATGTTCTCGTCACTTCTGGAAGAGCTGATAAAAAATGGAAGCACTAGTGAATCTGGATATTGTTACTGCTTGAGCAACTGTGCTGGTTATGCAAAATTCAGTCCTCTCCTTGAAGTTGCTCCTTTCCAGTAATACTCTCACGTGCGCTGAAGTAAACCAGTCCTGCAGGCTAAAGACATGTAAGGTACTTGAGTTTTAACTGTCTTGGGATCTTAAAAGTGCTCAAAACATTAGAAGAATTTCAAGTGGTCTCAGGCTGGGGTCCAAACTAGTGTCTCACTTGTCTTCCCAAGATAAAGGGCTGTTAAAGCGTAACTATAAGAAAATTCTTCTCTGCTGTTTCTCCTTCACTTAGAGGGATTCCACTGAGACTCCCCGAAGGCTGAAGTCTGCTGTAAGACAGTTCACATGTATTTTTGGCTCAGTGAGATGAAGTGTTACAGGAATTTACTGAACACCTCAGATTAAAACTCCAGAGGAATTAACTCCAAATAGACCTGGAGTTGGAAATTCAGTATTTATAGAGCCAACAGTGATCAGAGACTGGGAGCACTGCTGCTATGGGGACAGGCTGCAGGAGTTGGGTCTATTAAGACTGGAGAAAAGGCTTTGGAAAGACCTTATGGCAGCCTTCTGGTACCTGAAGAGGGTCTGTAACAAAGCTAGGGGAGGGCTTTTTACAAGTTTGTAGTGATAGGACATGGGGAAATGGCTTTAAGCTAGGAGAGATTTAGATTAGGTATCAGGAGGAAATTCTTTACAGGGAGGGTGCTGAGGCACCAGAACAGGTTATGCAGGGAGGTTGTGGCTATTTCAACCCTGGAAGTGTTCAAGGACAGGCTGGATAGGACTCTGGTCAACCCGGTCTGGTGAGAGGTGTTTGTGCCCATGGCAGGGGCTTGGAACTAGACCATCTTTAAGGTCCCTTCCAACACAGACCATTCCTTGACTCTGATATGACACCAGCATTTCACTAGAGAAGACAAAGTTTGCCTCAGGAGAAGGAGGTAGTGTGCTATGACTGCAGTCCACTATGTGGCTGTTCCTGACCACTGATCAGGGCTCACCAGAAAGGAGGAGGAAAGGGAAAAATTTTCCAGTTGAGCTGGCTTTATGTGGGCGAAGAAAGCCTGCATCCTCTTGTGGACAGACTTGCATGGATGCAAACCCTGACTAGGAAAATAGGGAGATGGAGTCACTTGCAATCTCTTAGTGTGGTTTCGATATTTTTCTCACATACTGCAAAACGACAATGGGCTGTCCCTGCCCCTGACCATCCCAGTTACTTCCAAGCACACTCCTCAGTGGCAGCACCACAATATATAACTCAACACATACTGTACCCCAAGAGAAGTGGAACCAGATTTAGCAATGCTGAGGCTAAATATACATTTTTAGAACTACCAAGCCTTCTCCAGGGTTTTCAGCTGTGCCATCTCTAGCACACGTGTATGTTTTGCCTCAGCTCCTACCTCCACAAGGTGAGGTGCCACCAGGCTCCAGCAGCGCATGAGGTGGAGCAGCGGGCGAGATTTACTCCGTACAATTCTGAGCATGACATCTCCAAGTCGGAACAAGTGAAGTGCACTTCTCCTGTCCTGTGTAGATTTTACTTCACCTACAGGAAAATAAATGGAAGCTAAGCAACAGCAGCAAGCCCACCAGTAGGTGTTTAAATGAATGGACTATAAATCAGGTTAGAAATACTAGTATGAAGCTGAGGGACAGCTGGGGAGGATGGTGGAGAAAAAAAGAAGAAAAAAAGAAGTGATGTAAAAACAACCTCTGCCTGTGCAGGGAGAAGAGTGGGAAATTAACTTTTAAGACAAACTTATCAGACACTTTTTATTTTGATTTCAGTGTTTGGTTTGGTGTTTTTCAAACGTTTTAAAGACAAATACTTGGAGAAGAAGCGTAGAAAAGTTAAGTAAAGATTTAGACTAACTANACACATAAAATGTATATATATAATTGCATATATATATTCATATAATTGTATTTATATATATACTATTTATTGATAAATGTATTAAAAATGCAGTATTAAAAATTTTAATTGCACTGAGGGTACCAGAGCACTGGAACAGGCTGCCCAGGGGGGTTGTGGAGTCTCCTTCTCTGGAGACGTTCAAGACCCACCTGGATGTGTTCCTGTGCAACTTGGACTAGGTGATCCTGCTGTGGCAGGGGGATTGGAGTAGATGATCTTTCAAGCTCCCTTCCGATTCCTAATGATTCTATGACTACTACATTCGTGACAAAAAGATCATTATTTATGAAAAATAAAGTGATGAACGCTGAGGCTGGGAGACAATCAAGCACAACAAAATAGGAGAAACCTTCAAGTATCACACCGAGAAAATGACAAGCAGCACTTCAGGGAGAGGGAAACTGATTTAACTGGAGACCTGTAGCAGATAAAATCTGAACAAAAAGCTCAAAAAGCTTTTTTCCTGGCGGAAAAAAGAACACTCAAGGTTTTTCTGAAGACTCTGAATTGCTCCTACAGAAACATCTTATACTAAATCCTGTGTTTTATTTATAACCTGAAATTTCAACAGGGAAAGTTAAAACTGTAAGACTACAAAGTCCTGAAAGAAGTGCAGTTGTATATGAAACCCTGAACTCTGAGAGGGATCTTGAGGTGATTTACCTGGCATTGCAAGACAGTAATCAACTGTATCTGTGACTGAATGAAAAAGCTGGGCCTGAGAAGCCTTCTTGAGCTGGTAAAGGAAGCCTGCCAGTGCCATCAAGTTTAACTTGTCAGCAGCATCTTCAAAGAGTCTGTGAGGAAAAGAACACAATCTAATTGAAAAATTCATGAGATGCAAATGTGTATGTGGGAGGAAAATCCTTATCTGTACATGGCTGCTGTGTGCTGCTTTTGGTGACACGTTGTGTTATTGAGGGCTTTTGTGTTCATACAGTACCGCAGAAAGGCTCTGATCTAGAAGCTTTATTAATTGAAGGTGGAAAGTAGGGTGCTGCAGGACCAATCCTTCCAAGATCCAACTGTGGTAGTAAAATAAAGTAACTTAGTCAAGGAATCAGCACTGTGTCTCAGTGCTAGAGTAGTTCACCAAACAGTAATCAAAAACTCAGTGACAATATACCCAGTCCTTACAACACAGATCATCGTAGCTTTCACAGTATCCCAGGTTGGAAGGGACCCCAAGAATCATACAGCCCAACCCTTTAAGCTACAGAAATCCAGTTAAATGAGATGGCCAGCACCCTGTCAAGTTGAGCCTTAAGACTGTCCATAGTTGATGAATTCACCACTTCCCTGGGAAGACCATCCCAGTGTCTATTTGCTCTCACAGTGACAAATTTTCCTCTGGAATAGTTGGAATCTCCTCAGGAGCAACTTGTGTCCCTCACCCCTTGTCTCCTCTATAGGACTCCTGGTGAAAAGGGAGTCTCCATCTATGCAGCCACCCTTTATGAGCTGGCACACGGCATTAAGAACCCCCTAACCCTTCTCTTCATTGACTTTAGAGTTGCAGCGCTTTGCTCCACCTGCAGTTAAGCCCCTTGCATGAGAAACAAACTAATTCCAGTCTTAGACCTAAAGTTTCTGTATCTGATGGCTATTTCTAAGCAGTAACAGAAGTTATTATTTTCAGATGAGATGAGCTCTTAAGAGTTAAAATCTATAACCTTAAACCAGCAAACATGCTTACTCAGGAGGGGGGTTCCATAAAAACGATAGTGAAATTTCACATGCTGCAACTACAGGGGAACACAAACATGATTTTCTAACATTGCTCTTCAAGGAAAACTTTTTACAGTCCTGGGAAACTGAGGATTGAGTCATCACAATGTCTGCACTTAGGGAGAAGTGGAGAAATCAAAGCTGCATTACCAAAATCACAGTCCTGCTGTCTTCTCGTCCTCAGAATCAAGATGCATTGTGAGCTTCCTAAATACCAGGTACTTCACATGCACAAGCTCCTACAAGCAGTGTCAGTATGAGTACTTTTTCCTCTGAATTTACACATAACAATCTCACATGGGCAGAGATTGAGAATAAAACAGGTTATTAGAAGCAATCTCTAGCCTGGGCTGCTGAAAGAACAGCAGAAACAGCAAACACAGCAGACTGCAGACTGCGTTGCAGGGACATTTAACACTGCTGTGCATGACCGTGCTTGGGGGCCCTTCCACCTCCTGATACACCAGGGTAGGATGACAAGCTGCCACATAATTAGAGAATCACCAAGATTGGAAAAGACTTCCAAGATAATCAAGTCCAACTCTCTGCCCCACAACCCCTAACCACTAAACTGTCTCCTGAAACACCATGTCTACCCATTCTCTGAATCCCTCCAGGGACAGTACCTCCACCTCCTTCCTGGGCAGCCTCTTCCAAGCTTCACCACTCTTTCTGTGATGAGGTTTTACCTAATATTAAACCTGAATCTCCCCTGGCACAACCTGACTCCCACACGGTCCTGCCAGAAGCAGCTGCTGTCTAATTGACACAGGTCTTGACACTCAGCCCTTTCCTGTCAGGACAAGAAACACACTTTTGTCTGCTTTAATGAACACAACAGATTAAATTACATACAAGCAATACTTCCACCACTCTCAAGATGCATTCAATTGAGGGGAGATTTACATCAGATCTGAAAAAGAAATTCCTCCCTGTGAGGGTGCTGAGGCACAGGAACAGGTTGCCCAGGGAGGCAGTGGTTGCCATCACTGGAAGTGCTCAAGGCCAGGTGGAATGGGGCTCTGGGCAACCAGATCTGGTGAGAGGTGTTCCTGCCCATGGCAGGAGGGTTGGAACGAGATGATCTTTAAGGTCCCCTCCAATCTAGATCATTCCATTCCATGATTTACTTGCCATATTCGCTGTTGTACATAGACATTCAGCCCAGTACCTGCAGAGATGCAGAACACCAAGTCTTGTAGGTTGTGATGCACACACAGCTTCCTTGTGAAACAACTGAACCAAGTGGCTGCAATGGACAATAATCAGGCCCCTCCACACCACAAAAAGGTCTGTTTTGTTTCTGGTTTGAGAGTGAGGATTCTGGTCTCTGACAGCACTGCTCTTACCTGTCAGCTTGTGTGGAAAGCGTGAGAACAGCCTTGGCAGCACTGGTCCCACACAGCAGGCTGCCTCCGCGGAAATCAAAAGGTCTGCCCTTACTGCTCTCCTTGATGAGCTCCTGGATAGAAAGTGGCTGAATGACAGGATTGCTGCTGAGGGTGGTCTCCTGCTCAGGGGTCAGTACTTGGGGAGACTCCCCTGGCTCAGAGTCCAGGTGTAGCCCTCCAGCTGCCTGCTGTGACTGGGTGATGGTAAGGGAGGGTTGGGAAGCACCATCGCTGAAGTGGGTGTGCTCCAGCGTGCCGATGTACTCACACACCCTGAAAACAAACAGGAGAAACAAAAGATGAATAAAACCTCCCAAATGAAAACTTCTCACCCCACTAACCACCAGGTTTGCTGAAGAAATTCTTCGGTCTGTACTCCAGAGGTGAGTCAGAAGCAAGTACAGCTCCTGGCTGCCTCACAGCCCCACCACTGAGAAGGCAGCTTATGTGGAAACCCACTGCCAGTCAGTTCACAGGCACTGGTTTCTACAGCTGGACCACATAAGGCGCTCAGGGTATTTTCCTCATGCTGTAAACAGACCATCTTTAGCTCTCAGACTAGACGTAGATAACCTGTCGGACATGTTCTGTCCACCTGTGTGCCAAACAGATTAGTGTAGATGCCTGGAAAGCCCATTTAGGTTACTGTCTGCCCCGGACTTCTGCTCACTTTGAAGTTAATAAGTTTTGATTCTGTCTCTGAATTGTGGTGGAACACGGCACAGTATTTCTCTTCCAGACACTGGCAAAGAATTCACTCTGACACTGATATACGCAGTGCTTCCAGAGCACATGGAGTCCTTTTCTCAGTCTGTTACTTTCAGGCAATACAATAGAAATCCTGTTTCTTCTGGAAAGCTGGCGAGTACCTGAACACATGAGGCCAACAGTCCTGATTGTGGCTCCCCATCTCCAGCCCCACGTTGAGGACTGCATCCATACACAAAACATGAGCAGTGTGCAGGCAGACTCCCTGCACCTTCCCCATCTGCTCCAGTTTTTGCTCCACTTTATGTTTCACTGCAGCATGAAAAATTCAAAAAATAACACATTAGCTTCTCCAAACCAACACAGGGCATCGGCAAGGCATACAGTCTGATGTTACATGAGAATATGGATTTTAGATACAAATCAGAGAAGTAATTTCTTCCTAATAAACACAAGGCCATTTTGAAATGCAAATCCCTTTGGACTGATATTATAATGCGAATCAAAGCCAGATTGACACCCTCCACCCCCAGGTTCACATCTTGCTGCCCACAGAACAGATGTAGATTGCCAGGGAGGTTCCATGTTTCTCCTCGGAGCTGGATAGTTTTGTATTTATTTATTTCCATGAAAAACAATGGAATTTACAGTTTTCATTACTATTTCCATACAGAAGTTTCACCAAAGAGCTTTTCTTCATGGATGTTACTGCCAAAGTAAAACTAATCTTTATCTGAACTACGAGCATTTGGGCCTCATTTTTTTTCCTAAGAACCTCTGAAAAGCTTAGTTTTTGTGCTGGAGCAGAAACAAACTGTGAAGCTTTGCAAGCTTTCACTGAACAGATCTGTTGTCTACAGCTTCTTTGCTTCAGCACAGCCTGGCAACCTTGCTTCCATCATATCTAGCAAAGTGGTACAGAAATGCAGAATACTTTACGTGTTGTAAATATAACAGTTTTTACCCTTCCAGCTTCATTTAACATGATTCAGAAACACTTTTAAGTATCTGGTGATCACAAAAGGCAACCAAGAATCTATACACAAGACAAGGAGAGGGATACAACCTCAGATGCTATTATACTCAAGACATTTAAAATAGTAAATTGCTTCTCTGATGCCCTCTGGCTGCATCAGTATCACAAGCCCATGTTTCAGATATGCTGTTGGCTTTTGTTCCACTGATTTCAGTTCCAGGTAAAACATAATCAATGTCACATAAGGCTGAGAGCCTCGAAGACTAGGACACGGACTGAAGCCTCTAGACAGACATCCCATGTAGGGATAGGTGTACAGGACTGACATTCCCCTCTGTCTTATGTGCAACAAGGTACCTTCCAGTTGCATCTTTGATATAAGATAGGAAATCTAATCACAGTTACCTTGAGCTATAGTATCACTGGGCTCCTGGATCTCTTTTTCTTCTTTCTCTTCTTGGACACAGGAGGCAGCAGCCATTTGGGCAAGAGCAGATGCACAGTTAGCAGCAACTCCTGTAAAGCAACAACACAATTCCTGTTTAACCAGAATTTCCTCCCCACTCCCCACAATCTCATCAACAGATTATGTCAAGGAAACCTGGTTAGATATGTCTGTGCTGCAGGGCAGGTGCTCTCTATGGGTAGCCTACGCTCCTATTTCAGGCTGGAACAGGATGCTGCTTTTCTCTGTCCAAAATTCCTTTGAAGAAAGAGTGTCCAGAGGAGGCCATAAAAGCGCTCAGAGGACTGGAACACTTCTCTTAAGAGGACAGGCTGAGAGAGTTGGGGTTGTTCAGTCTGAAAAGCAGAAGGCTCTATGGGGACCTTACAGCAGTCTTCCAGTACCTGAAAGGGGCCTTTCAGAAGGCTGGGGAAGAACTGTTCAATAGGGCAGGGAATGATAGGATGAAGGGTCATGGGTTTAAGATGGAAAAGGGGAGATTTAGGTTAGACATCAAGAAAAAGCTCTTTAATCTGATGTCACTGGATCCCTGGAACAGGTTGCCTACACTGGTGGTGGAGGCCTCATCCCTGGAGCCATTCAAGGTCAGGCTTGATGGGGCTCTGGGCAATATGGTCTGGTGAGTGATGTTCCTGCATGTTGCAGGGGGATTGGACTTGATGCCCTTTGGAGGTCCCTTTCAACCCTATGATTCTATGAAAGTTACAATTCTGTTTCATGAGTCTGCTGTAGCATCCCATATACAGCAGTACCTAAAGCACAGCTCAGCCGGGCTGCCCTCCGCAGTCCATCCAGGCTCACGCAGATGGAGTCCTTCTCCTTTTGGTTCTGTTCCTTGGCTCCTTCTGCTCCTAAGATGAAGGCCAGCCCCTTGGAGCTGCCTGCCATACGGCCAGTGAGTGGTGTGGACAAAGTGTCAATCAGGTTCTTCCAACAGCCGATTAAAAGGTATCGGGCAAAAGCAACTCCTGGATTGAGAAATGCATTAGTGCTGTAACTCGAAAATGGCACTACCATCAGCAGTGAAAACGCAAGTCATATTTGTCCTCTGCACGCTGTAGCACCAGTTCACAGCTAGGACACACTGACATACTGCCCTTGACCCTTATATTAAGTGATAACACATCTTATTCTGCTTATGGCATACAGCAAACCACAGCTGGTACGTACGCTTGTGTTATAACGGAGTCTTAATACCTGCAACCACAGAATCATCTGTCTTCTGGTTCTGGGAAAGAGGAGATTGAGCTGAAGATGCCGCCATTAGTTGGCCACCAATCGCACTGCTTCCCAAGCCATCGATGTCTGCCAGAAGATGAAAAAAATAGGAGACTACTATTGCACACACAGCCACTATGAGGAGAGCACGAGCTGAAGAGTCTTATGGTTTGCCCAGTATAACTACAGTTTTCCTGAAGGAGGGGATATCCCACTGTCAAAAGCCTCCCCCTCAGCCACAAAGTTACACAGTCGACTGAACTCTTGACAGATTTAACAATATTTCTTACATTTTGGGACTTTCTCCACCTTTTAATCTCCACATACACAGCATGCCCACTCAAACAGCGTCTGTGATATTAGTATCGCAGACATGCTGCTGCTTTCAGGACACACAATTTGATTTATTTCCCTCAAATGAGGCTAAGGATTGTTTTCAAGCACTTGCTAGAGGTGTTCCAGGTTTTCACCTCTCAAGTGCCATTTGCTGTAGCTTTGGCATCGCACAAATCCGAGCCAAGGGGAGCACAATCTGTGAAAGGCTTCCAGGAACAGACGCTGCTGTTTATATTTGTCCTGCACCGCAGGCACACTGACGTGGCTTTGCTGTGACACCAAGAGAACAGCAGCCTTACTGCTTATTGTGAAAAGCCACCAAGTCCAACAGAACTGAAGCTGACAGAAATAAGGAGATCACAGAATCACAGAATCATTAAGATTGGAAGAGACATGCAAGATCACCAAGTCCAGCTGTCAGCCCAACCCCACCGTGCCCACTACAGCAAGTTCCCTAGGGCAACATCTCATTTTCTGAACACCCCCACGGATGGTGACTTCACCCCCTACCCGGGCAGCCTATTCCCACCCCTGACCACTCTGACAGGGAAGAAACTTTTCCTTATGTCCAGTCTAAACCTCCGCTGGCACAACTTGAGATGTTTTGGTTCAAGTGAACAAACCTACTCTCCCTGTCACAGAACCACAGAATATAGTTGGTGGGAAGACACCTTTAAGATCAAATCCAACCTTTAACTCGGCACTGCCAAGTCACCCCTAAACTGTGACCCTCAGCACTAAATCTATCTGCCTTTTAAATACCTCCAGGGATACTGACCCCAGTACCGCCCTGGGCAGCCTGTTCCAACGTTTGACAATCCTTTTGGTGAAGAAATTCTTCCTAGCTTCCAGCCTAAACCCCCCTTGGTCCTACCACTTCCTAGCAGGGAGGTGTCTCTCTCCTCATCCTAACCTACTTTCAGGTAGCTGTAGAGAACAGTAAGGTCTCCCCTCAGTCTCCTTCTTCCTCACCTCCCTGGACAATTTGCTTGCAAAAGACTTCTGTCTGATCCAAAACAAGCACTTCAAGCACTTTAAGTCTGATTCCTTCTCTACAGAGAAGTTCATGGAACAAGTCTTGGCTGCTCCAACCCTGGAAGCTTCCAAGACCAGGCTGGATGGGGCTCTGGGCAACCTGGTCTGCTGAGAAGTGTCCCTACCCTTGACAGCGGGTTGGAACTAGATGATCTCTGAGGTCTCTTCCAACCCAAACCGTTCTGTGATTCTATGAAACAGCACACGTTGACACGCTGTTCTGTAAGTAACACGGTGAGGCAGGTGTTCCTGTAGCTTGTTTTAGACATGTGATTGAAATTTGCCTTGCCACCGTAACAGAGTACTGACCCGTCAGCATGGTGATAAGTGGAAGGCTGTGCTCTTCAGGGTTTCCCCAGTATCCAGCTTCCCCCAGCATGTTCCTTTCTAGTACCTGATGGTACAGTTCTTCCACCCAGGCCTGGGAAAATACCATCAACACCCCACTGGACTGGACCTGCTTCAAGAACTCCTTCTGCAGAGAACCAAAAGAAAGCAAAACATGTGATGATAGTAAGCCCTGCAGCCAGAGCCTCAGCACCTGGATCTACTTGTGGGTATATGGGAATGCAGGAGCAGAAACGGAATTAACCAAAGAATTAACTGAGGGTTGCAATGGGTCTCGGCAATCGAGAATGAGATGGACAAGAAGCAGTCTGTGCAAGTTGTACATCATAAAGATGACTCTCGCACAGTGACAACAGGACACGCTGATTTCTACTTCTACAGGGCAGTAGTAGAATCTCAATGTCAAGCATTTTTTTTAGTTGTAAGAAACCTCTCAAACAATTCAGATAACTTAGTTGAGAAACAGATTCACATTTTCTAACTACCGCAGCCTTCAAAACAAGTTCTTGGAAGTGCAAGAAGCTGAGGAATCCCAGATGCCACAAAAATAATCAGTTTGTTCTCTTAAAACCTTATTTTTCAACTAACACCTCCTGTCTTCATCTGTGTAAACACAAATCAAGTATTAAGAGATTTATCATTATGCTCAGAGTAGTGTGACCTTTAAGCAGGTGGGATTCAAACCAAGGACCTCCTGCTCATAAGACTGACACTGTTTCCGTGGATAACAGATGGGTATCTCTTCCCGTAATCCTATTCACTAACAGAACTTTTGCTATTGGAACTGCACTGCTCTTGAGGGCATCTGGAAACACCATCTTTGGGGTGTCTTCCTGCACCACCTATGGAGCAGAGTCTCTCTCTCTCTCCCGGCTGGTCGGTTGCTCAGGATGAATGACCTACAATTCATTTTCCATCTCTGCTTTCCTCCTTCTCTCTTCCTCTCAATAGATTGGGATTTAGTTTTTGTGGTGGCAGGAGGACAGCCATGGGTCTCAGCTATATTGGGAAAAGAGGGGGGGAAAGCAGCCAGGAGGGAAAACAAAAGGCTTTGGTGATGGTTTTTAAAACCCTTTCTCTACTTTTCCTGTTAATAAACTCCTTATCTTTATAGTAAGTCCCTGGATTTTGGTTTTGACCCTGAGAGGAATAAACAAAACCAGGACAAGGAGTTGCAAGATGAAGCTAAGTCCCTTGACAGCATGCACGACCAATATTTGCTGTACCCCACAATGCTAACAGAGATCTGTTCTGAAGTATATGTCAAAATGCCTACTGCTTTCATGATAATCACTCTGCAGCATTCATTCCCCCCAGATTAGAGAGAAACTGTAATGTGGATCCATGACATTTATCATGCAAGATTCATAAGCAGCTTGGAAATCACTGCATTTGCAATTATTATTTCTCCACTTAGGAAGCAGCCTGAAGGCTTTATGTGTGGGCTGTTTTATGTGAAAGGAAGCAAAACACCCCTCTTTTTTTTTTTTAATAGTTATCCCATCTTCCCCAACTCACCAGTAACACTGGGGCCTGAGCAGGCTTCTTCCTGTAGTAATCCGAGTTGGCCAGTTTTAGGTTGAGCAGTAGAGTGTAATGTGAGACCATGTAGAGACTGTCTGCGTTCATCAGAGTCTGGAAGCTGAAATTTAGGCTTCCCTCAAAGCCTGGCGAGTGCATCATACCTAACAAAAACACCACATGAGCTCTCACATTTTACACTGATTTTTGCCTGGAAAACAAAATAATCAGAAACCAACCCCAGCATTTCAGCAGCAACAGATTGCTAGAATGATTAATGAACCAGCACTAAGAATTACTCTACTGAATGGACCAGAATAGGCAGTAGAAAATCTGTGATCCATCTATAAAGCAGCGCTGAACGCTCCAGTCCAGCAAAACTCAGTGTGACGTACACGAGGAGCACCAGTGTTCCTGGGGATGCCTGCCAGCAACAAAGCAAAGGGCAGGATATCCAGCTGGAATGATGAGATAGGAAGGCGCAAAGGCAAAGCCTTCCTATTTCACTGAGCAGACACTGAACCAAATGTTGCTAGTGAGGGTGACAGCCCTTTTAATCCCCCAGTAAATCCATTCTGGCTAAGTGAGGTTTTGGATGGGGTCTGAAGTGCTCGGCACCTTGCAGGATCAGGCTGTAATTGTCATTCTTTCCAAGGCCTAAGAGGCATGTGGACAAATATTTAGGGCCAAGCTGGCTGGAACTGATTAACGACTCTAAGTCTTGTTTACTTCATACAAAACATACTTTTTAGACAGCTGAGCACTTGCAGCTCTGTCAGACCCAGAGCTACCTGTAAGCACTCAGTACTCCTGAAAACACTGTTTCTATGAAATGACAGCCTAGAACTATGTCCAGAGGCACAATCCCTCCTTCCCAGCTATGCCAGACAACACTCCTCTGAGTTAGCTGAACCATAAACCAAGTATGAGCAATCCCTAATTGAATCCCCATTACCTGGAGCTTGAACCATGACACTTCCCCCCACCCCCGGCATGATCCATGGTATGTCATGGCTATCACATCAACTGTAACATCCATTCATATAACAGCAACTAGACAAGATTAAAGAGGAAGCTTTATCCTAGAGGAATATCTGAAGTGAAACAAAAAGCCAGTTGGGTGATGAAGCAGAGCTGTGTCATTTGTTCACTGCTGCAGTGATGTTTATTGTCAACATCATCCTCCCACCACAAAGCTCATTCCTCTTCTTAGACAAAAGACAACAAACTATTAACATTAAAAAATAATAATAATTTAAAAATCCACACACAGAAAAGAAGCAAATGGTTTTCTTGCCTCGTGAGGGTTTGAAAGCTCTGTGCTGCTGCCTTCTTGGACTTTCCACTGTCGTCACTTTGGGGGCGTGGATAAGGTGAGTAACTGTTTGAGGGCGGATTTAGAAAGAGAGTAACTGTTCCAGGGTGGGTCTAAAAAATGAATGACTGGTCAAGGGAGCAACCTTTGTGGAAGAGGGGTGACAGGGCTGGCCACAAACCAGACCTGCACAGGTTGGCATGTGCTTGGGGTAAATTTCTTGTGGCGAACAGTAACACTGAACCTTTGCCTAGTACCAAAATGGCAGCCACATCGTTGAAAAGTAGCCTGTGAGTAGCTCCAGTGACTCCATCAGTGAAAGCAAAGATGCGTCTGAACATTTAGCTGGATGGAGGATCATGATATTGATGTAGATAGAATACACTGACTTGATGCCGCATGTCTCCTAGGGATGTACACCTCAGTTACTAGAACCTGCTAGACTAATAACAACCTCCAGCCAGCCAGGAATATAAAAGACAAAAAAAAATTCCTCTTTATTTTGCATTAAAGGATTGGAAGTTTGTACAACCTCCTGCACAAGACCATAATTACACAGGAAAGTGTGCAAGTGCAGATAAAAGCGGCTGCTACATAATGACTGTATATTTGAGCACTCTAAAGTGCCTGGGAAAACTCACTTTCCTAATTTCCTCTAAAATATGGGAAAACAAACAGCTGCATTTGAGAGACACTGAGCTCTCAAAAGCAGAAGATTAGCAGACATGTAAACTTGCAGTGGTGCTTACCAACATTGGTGCTCAAAGCTGTGCAATCAACACTGAAGAGAGGTGCTAAAAATGTCTGCAGTGATTATCCACAGGGAATCTTTACAATTGTAGAACCCTAGTTCATGAGAATAGTGATGTCTGAATTAAAGGAATACTGATCATCGACTAATGCTAAGAATCTGCCGGCTATGATTAACCACAAGGTTAGCACACTGTCTTAACAGAGATGACAGTCCATTTAAATTTGTCAAAGGAAGTCCTGCAAAAATGCAACCTCAGTGTTTCATACAAGACAGAAGAATCCTTAGATGATTCAGTATTTCTAAGTAGGCATCACACATCCGTGTCACTAAGGAATTTGTTGGCATTGGTTTTATCTAGCAACAAGCAGGAACTTTCTGAAGAAAGATGAACACTAGATTAGGAAGGTTTTGAACCCACTGACTTCCACATCTTAATCTTCACTTTATCTATCCATGCCAGCAACTGAAAGTCCTCTTCTCACTGCCTTTCAATCCTACAGGATCATGATAACAGCACAATACTATTTAAACACCTAGTTTGGAGGAAAGACTATTAAATTGTAGGTAATTTTCCCCCAAAATGAAAGGAAAAGTGAATCAAAGTAGTTAAATAAGGTTTCTCAGAAAGAAGAACATTGATTCTGTACCTGTCTCTCTTCTCAACTCAAATCCTAAACAACACTTCAGATTTACTGATGCATTCCTCAAGAATTACACATGAGGAGATGATGTCCGTACAAGGAATAGGACCAGCTACTCACCTAATTCATAAGCTTCATCACATAATTTGTGCCCTGACTTGCTGGTGGGAATGAAAGATTTACTTAAGTAAATTGAAAAAGCTAATTGAGTAAAGACTCAAACGCTGCCTACAGAGGCAAATCAGGCTGGTGTCTTGAAAGCCCTCCCTGAGGAGTTCCTACTTCTAGATGTGAGTTTCAACTTTATTAAGTTTCTCTCCAGGTCTTCCAACTCATGCCTCTCTTATCTACACAGGAACACAAATCCTCACCTCAGGAGGGTTGACAGACTCTTGCTTAAGAGCCAAGTTAAAGAACTCTTTTAGTTGGATTGAGTCTCATTCCAGGTGTCCAATTGAAGCAGGAACTGCAGAGATCTCGTGAGAGCATACAATTACAACTCTGTAAGAGACGCGGCTCTGTGAAAACACCAGGATACCTCTTTCAAGCTATTCTAGTGCAGTAACTGGCTCAGCATTTTCCAATGATTCCTTACAGCATCGCATCTTCTAAGAATAATTAACCAAATCAGACAAGGAACACAGGGTGCACTTTACAGTACTAATTTAGCCACGGGGTTGGCTTGTTTCAGAAAGTGAAAGCTCTTTCTCAACTCAAGAGTAAGTCAAAGACTTAGGTATCTTTTGAAGAAAGATGGACAAAGCAGATATTATGGACAAAACCTGAGTGATTTCTTACCGGAACAATCATAACTGATTATCAACAAAAGTCACGCTTGGCCTTAACATTCAGAAGTCTGCTAAGTCTACCTCTTCCAACAGTCTGAAACATTCTAAAGGTATCTGATAGCTGAAAAAAAGATGCACTGCACACATTCATGCACAACGTGCACAGAAGTTTGAGCTCGAGTTCTGGTTTTAGTCTTTTGGCATAACTTCAAGATCACTCTTTCTCAGGAAAAACACAATTCCCTGTAACAGAACGGATGCTTTTGAGAACCTCTATTAGGAAGGCAATTAATACTAACTTCCTCTTTGAAGGTATCTCCTTGCAGTGATATAACACAGCCAATGTTTCTTGGGAATGTTATCTACCATCTGCTCATGTCAGGGCTTATTTGGGCAGCATTTCAACAGGGTATCAGGAATATCAGCTCATTCAGCCAGCTTCATATCTAAATTATGCTGTATGGTGATGGCAGAGAACCCTTCTGAGGTTAATGTGTGTGAGAGAGCACAAATGAATGGAGCAATGATCAGGAAAGGATCAACAGGAAAAACAACTGTGATAAATTAAGTTTCAAAAACAGAGAAATATATTTTAACAAACATTTCCAGTCTGGCCACTGTCAGGAAAAATAAACCCTTCTAAAATTACATATTTTAAATACATATTTTAAACAGATTATCAATAGGACAAACTACCCTTTACATGGCAATTTCTTGTTGGATTGACCAAGTTTAAGATCCCAAAGGTTCTAAGCCTGAAAGAACTGCAGTTATTTAGTCTCGTCACTATTTTTCGCTTGGTTTGGGCTTTCAGTTCTGCATTTCCTGTCACGATGGACAGGAATATTAAGAAAGACAAGCGTAAAGAAGAGAGCTCATTCTCTTTTGTTATCCTTTCAAGTACTGACTCCTAGGGAATTTTTAATCACACGGATTTCAAGGCTGTCATAACTAATAGTAATGTAGTTTTCTTCTTACTAAGCTACTTGTATCTCTTTCAAAGCAGGTGATGATCCACCTCACACCCCTTTCATGCTAAGGGCCAACCCCAACTTCTTTAATGACAACACATGCAAATCTTCTCAAGAGATCTTCACTGCAAACTTGTATTTTACTACAGAAAATTCTGCAGTCAAATTCTGTAGACTGAAGGCATAACCCAGAGCCTGTTAAAAGACAATGGATTACCCTCCCTTTGGATCAGTGCCTGCATATTCTCTTTGCTTTGCCCTACATGGATTGTGCTGCCATGGAAGACTGTGTTTTGTAAAGGACAAACCTCCTGATTCTGGGTATGTACTCTGAAGATTAAATCCTACAAGAGAATCTGTGTAAAGCGTTGTCACAGTGTGCATGCTGCTTAGACAGTAAAGATTTCCTTGCAAACCTGAGCAGAATGTTGAACAGAAGTTCTGCAGCGCTCCATCCACCTCCTCTATGCTGGGTAGAGCTATAAGCCGAGGAAGAAGAGCTTCAAGTGACTGGATAAAGAGTTGTGCACTGTGCTGGTCTGCTTCTTGGGTTTTCAGCAATTTCAGAGAGAGTGCAGCAGTACGTAAGGACCTGTGGCCCGGACAGTCCCGTGGTGTCTGCTCCTCGTCAGCCAAGGAACAATTGTCAGAACCTATGTCTGAGACATCTGACCTGCCTGAGTCCTTCTCTGCTGCCATGGAATACTGATCACATGAATCAAACTCAGTCCTAGAAAGATCCTGGTCATCTACACTGAAGTTACTTTCACTGTATCTGGATCCATAGGACCGGGTCTTGCAATCAACCGATAAGAAGTTCGTTATGTCTGGATAGACTATTGTGTGGCTTCTCTGAACAACATCTGGCTGGTCAATGGGTTCCGATTCTGGTTCTCGATAATGAATCACTTTGCTCTCTTGCACAGCTGGAGATGGCAGGGAGTTTTTCTGACTTTCTGGATTATCCTCTGGAGTTGTCTGTCCCATATCCCCTTCCAAAGTGGTCTGACCAGTGTCTGTTGTAACGCTAATGCTAATATCAGGACTCTTCTCATTTCCTGATTCCCAGGCAGGATTTTCTGAGGAAAGGATGCGCCTCTGCCACCTGAAGTCAGCATCATTGATCTCCATGGAGTCCCTGCTGGTCTCGGTCCCATCCTTCAATTCTTCTAAGCGCTGAAGTAGCAGCTGGATCTGCTCTTCACTAAGACCCCTCCCTTGGCTCAGCTCATCCAGTGCTCCAAGCAGGGCAGAGACACAGGAGACTGAAGCGTAACATGCTTCAATACCACCTTTGATGCAGGCTTCTGTCATCCCATCCATGATACTACAATTGCAACAGAGCTCATTTAAGTGAGGCAGCACATACAGCGAGGACATGACACTATCCCTCAACACCCTCCCTCCACAACCAGAAAAACAAGTGAAACTATTCTGTAAGACTAGTTCTAGAAAAGACAATGAATATTAGAACAGACTGTTAAGCCTCCCATGTGGACATGACCATTCTGTAAAGCACCAACCAGGGAAACAGTTACCAGGACTTGTACCAGCTTGCACAGCAAGTTTTCCTTTTCAGACAAGAACTTAGACTGAAAATACCCCAACACCCAACTGCAGCTGAATTCAAAGCCATCTGTGTGCTGGAAATTATCTTATCTTTAAGATACCATCTTGATAAGAACTGAGGATGTTTCTTTCTTAGTCTGACAGACTTTTCCATGTTCCATTACCTCCTCTGACTTAGTCTTGGAAATGTGCATGGTTAAGGGCCCGCACCCAGGAATTTACAGCTGTAAACCAATGCATTTATGTGTGAAGGGTTTGGAGAACAAGTCCTGTGAGCAGCAGCTGAGGGAGCGGGAGGGCCATTTAGTCTGAAGAACAGGAGGCTGAGGGGAGATCTTACTGCTGTCTACAATCACCTGAAAGGAGATTGTAGAGAAGTAGAAGGTTGGTCTCTTATCCCAACTAACAAGGGATAGGACAAGAGGAAACAGCCTCCAGTTGTGCCAGGGAGGTTTAAGTCAGCCATTAGGAAAAATTTCTTTATTGAAGAGGTCATCAGGCATTGGAACAGGGTGCTCAGAGAAGCGGTTGAATCATCATCCCTGGCTGTGCTCAACAGTCATGTAGATGGAGCTTAGGGACATGGTTTAGTGATGGGCTTGGGATGGTTGGGTTAGTGGTTGGGCCCAATGCTTTTCAACCTAAACAAAAAGTAAGTAGTTATTTAAGCCTTTACTAACTGGCCCACACTGATGGCAAACCAGTAAGAGCTTTTACCCCTCTGCCATCTTCACAGCTTATTTCCCTGGCTCCCATTAGGGTACACTTCTGAGGGTACTGTCCTATGTGCACAGGTTTAAGCGACAAGAGGCGAAAGGACAAAACAGAGCGTACAGCTTGAGAAGATCCAGATGGGACTTCCTTTTAGAAATAGACCTCTTCCTGGATTCTGACTCAGAAGAGCAGGGCCCTGCCAAATCACAAAGGCGCCGAGGACTGCCAAGTAGCTGAAAGGAAATGAAATGGAAGTTACTAGAGGATTATCTAAGTAGTATTTTAATACAATCAATGAATCGTTGCTCTACCTAGCTCTGGAACCCGAGGTAGCAGCACTGTGGTTTCTCACAGCACACTGATTAAAGCTATCTTTCCTCTTTTTAAAAAATCTGCAGAGAAGTAGATAAGAGCGGAATATTCAGCCAGAATCACATACAGAATGTTCTCCAGTGCTTTCCATCTTTGACTGAATATGTTTTAACTGATACTGCACACGAGGCAATCTTTAAACCTAAATATAGACCAAGTTTCTTACATTATATAGCAAAGAGAGCCTTTCTCTTCAGTCTTATAAAACTACAATCATGCAAAGACAGGCAAATGGATTCCTTCTGATTCAACCTGCTGGCTAGTGCCCTGTCAACATCCAACAGGAGATAAAGGCAAAGGCTTTCCAAACAAGCCCAAGTTTACAAATAAGCAGATAGAGACAACCAATATGTCCTGCAGTAGGAACAAACAGCAAGCTGAAGTCATCCTTCAACTGTCACTTTGCTACTGTTTAAAATTAGAGGAAGATTAAGTGCCAGGATGACTGCTGGGCTGGCTGTGTGGTGTTAGGAGACACCTTCAGACACAGAACAGCCAGGTATGCACAAGCTAGAAGCAAAGTGCTTTGAGAGACACCACTGTTAATCCAAATTACATAAGTTGCCTCGTGTTCCACAATGTGAGAAGAAAGCTTCATGCGTGAAATGGAAGAGCCTGTGATTTTGGCTGTTGCCTAAAGAAGCCTCACAGTGCTCCAGTTCAGGTTCTATCAGAGGCCAGAAAGGACTGGTCTTGACATGGCTGCTTAAAGCACTGGCTGTTTCCTTGTGGTTGTTCTAATAAAGCTCAAGGAAACCGTATTTCTAAAACCTGGCATATAACCAAAGCATCTCTTCTCTTTAATGCCTGGAATACAATACTGTACGTGTGAGTATCTCTTTCTAGCAAGAGCAAAGAGTGGGGAAAGAAGCCAAAGAAGTTGAGAATTGGCTCACTCTCCTGTATTTCGCCCAAAAGAGCAGTCATGACTCAGTGCTAAGTTCTCCTCCGTGCAGTACTACAGCACGAACACTGACAGAGTTGCCATAGCATCTTCATTATAGAGAGAAACACAACTATTACAGCTTTGCCATGCTGAAAATATTTGTCAGGGTGGCTTTGATGGGACAGCTGTGGTCAGTGAAGACAATTTCAGCATCCCTAGTGCTAAGGTATGGAATGGTCTGGTATGGACGTATCAGTAGTATTTACAGTCAAACAAGCAGTCTGCTTTACGTGGCTGAATTCATATGTGTTATCCCACCTCTTTCATGATTTTGATGGCTTCTACTCGGTGCTGAGGTGGTGGGTACAGCAATATCCGGTGATAGAGAGACTGCAGCACAGGCTTCATGGATTCCACTGACCCTACCAGTCGAACCAGTTCTGCTGCAATATAGTATATGGTCCGTGCAACAGGTCCGCTAAGGGCAGGTGCTGTGGAGGAACATCCTGAACCCCGGCCATGATCAGAGATCCCTGAGGAAGGGGTATCAGCCTCAAGGCAGATGCTGCTGTGGGCAGAGGTGATAGTTTTGTCATGGATTGGATTTCCCAGGATTACCACTAGAGCTGGACACAGTTGCTTCCTGCAAAAAGAGAAAAGCAGCAGATGGTGACTGGAAAAAACAATCCCACAGAAACAGATTGAAAATAGCCCATGGTTAAATGAGAACCACACTCTTGTTTTAATGACCAGTCAACAGCAGTGCTTAGACAGAGTAACAAATCACACCAGGCTTTTTTCATCTCCTGAGCAGCAGCGTGCTAGTGCTTATGGAAAGAAGTTTGGGTGCTTTGTAAGGTAAAAATTGTATGTTTTTGCTGCTAAGTGTTTCTTCTTCAGTCCAACTTGGAAGCTTTAGAAACACCTGACCAAACATAAACTGATTGGTGTTAACTAGAAGGCCTGGGGTTGTATGACCGAACTGCACATCGCTGCATTTTAGCAAGCACCCTTAGTTGTGAGGTTCTACTGGTGTTTAGTGAACAACTAAAGCCCTCTGTAGTAAAGTGTGTATTCTGATTTCTGATATGCCACTGTACACCAAAATACCACCCTTTCTTCAACTGTCTTTCCACATGAATGCTCAAATTAAGAGATTCCACACCCGATCACTCTTCTGTGAATCCGGAGCCAAAACCAACTCAGCACTTTTCTCCATTAGCTCTTATTTCAGCTTTGCACTCACACACTTGACATTTTACTTCAGTCTGCAAAGCTCTAATTTAAAAAGCCAAGTGCTGCATAAGAATGCAGCCCCAAATCCTATGTTCATGTTGGTGGAGGCACCATTTCTGGAGTCACTCAAGGTCAGGCTGTATGGGGCTCTGGGCAATCTGGTCTACTGAGTGACATGCCTATTTGTTGCAGGGGGGTTGGCCTACATGATCTCTGGAGGTCCCTTCAAACCTATGATGCTACGATTCTCTTACATGCTTGATAAAGCAGCTTGCATTTCATAGAATCATAGAATCATTAGGGATTGGAAGGGACCTTGAAAGATTATCCAGTCCACATCACCTAGACCAAACTACACAGGAACACATCCAGGTGGGTCTTGAACATCTCCAGAGAAGGAGACTCCACAAGCCCCCTGGGNCTTCCTTCATCATCTTTGTTGCTCTACACCAGACACCCTCCAGCAGCTCTGTGTCCTTCTGGAACTGAGGGGCCCAGAACTGGACACAATACTCCAGATGCAGTCTCACCAGTGCAGAGTAGAGGGGAGAAGAACCTCTGTTGATCTGCTAACACCCCTCTTTTGATCCCCCTCAGGATGCTGTTGGCCCTCTTGGCCACAGGTGCACATTGCTGGCTCAGAGTCATCCTGCTGGCCACTAGGACCCCCAGGTCTCTTCCTCCTACACTGCTCTCCAACAGGTCAGTCCCAAACCTATCCTGGTCCCTGGGGTTGTTCTTGCCCAGATGCCAGACTCTACACTGACCCTTGTTGTCCCTCATTCAGTTTCTCTCTGCCCAGCTCTCCAGCCTGTCCAGGTCTCGCTGAATGGCAGCCCAGTCTGCTGGGGGGTCAGTGACACCACCCAGCTTTGTGTCATCAGCAAACTTGCTGACAGTGCCCCCTAATCCCTCATCCAAGTCATTAATGAATAGATTGAATAGATTTGTGAAGTCACAGTATGGAAAACAGCTTTTAATCAGACATCAGATACTGACTTTGAGTCTGCTTACTCCATTTCTTTCTCCAGTGACACACACTTCAAACCCTTATCAATTCACTGGTTAAAACTGCATCGGTTTTGCAGCAGGCATAATCCCAGCAACACACTCAATATGCATCTCCGTCCCATCAAAGTGTCTCTGTATCAAACTATGGAGAACGCTGTCAGAAGAGCACGTCTGGAGATTTACTATGGGCCGTTTGCATGCCTGGAAGGAGAAGGTCCTTTCATACTGAACACTTACACTATACTTCCGATGCACTCACCATATGAGATCGGTGAAACCTTTGTGCTGGTGCATGTTGGGAGAGGAGCTGTTCAACATGGAGAGGATGCACTCCAAGTACAGAAGCTGAAGTTGCCGATTGTCACTGGTAAAGAGAAAAGATGCCGTCCAGGGCTCATTAAAATCAAGATTATTTACTTTTCTCAAATAACTCCATTAGTTCACATGAAAATTTTACCAGGGGTTCTAGGAGTGATTTATTTGCATCTTCCTAATAATTTACACTGCTGTGATCAGCTTAACCATCCCATTTATTGCCTACTGAACACATGCAGGGATCTGCTACATTGAAAAAAATAAATCTATGCGGAAAAAGAGGAAGAGGAAAATGGAAATAATGATCCAAACTCAATGCAAAAACCTGAGGAGGAGGGGTCCCTTGAGCAAAAGGGGAAAACCAAAACAATTGGACTTTTGGATAGTTTCTTCAGGCAGCCTGGAGGGTATTTAGGCTGCTCTTGTTCTGGTAATTTTTATGTCTTTTCTTGGTGACAGTTGCAGCGGTCAAAAGTCAATGTCTACAGGCAGAAAGCTGCATCATGACATAGCCAGTTACTCCATCACAACCACCAACATAAAGTGAGCTTCATGAGGAAGAACCTGCAAGTTCCTGTGGTGCATGGAACTGATACCCTCAGAATGTAGCATGCTTGTACCTACTCCCAGAGTTAGCTGCAGCAGTCAGGAGACAAGGAAGACTGAGGTCTGCCTTATGATCATTACCTCCTGTTCTCATGGGGGGCTTTAACTTCCCAAGTGTCTGTTGGAAATACACTCCAGCAGCCAGGGAATGGTTCTGAAGGCCCCTCGAGTGTGGGGAGGATGAAGCTGGGGAGGAAACCAATGAGGGAAGGTTCCCTCCTAGACCTGCTGCTAGTGAACATAGATGGACCTGTGGGGAAGTATCAGTGAAACTCTCAATCTCCAGGTAACAAATCTGAAATTATAAACTGAAACAACTCACTTTATGACAGCTTGGAGCTTCTCACAGAGCACAGTGAGAACAGATACAACATCATCACAAAGAGACTCCACTGAAGTACCTTCAAAAAGGACAAAGATCATAGGCATCAGACATGTGCAGCTGGATTACAACCTCAATTCACAGCATGGACTTCGGTCAGAGCTCCTAAAAACTGAGCAGGGCTGCTGCAGTGTTTGATCACCCTTCCCGTGAAGAAGGGCTTCATAACATTAAACTAACCCTCTCCTGGTGCAGCTTCCGGCCCTGCTCTCTTCCTATCACTAGTTACCTGGCATAAGGGCCCGACCACCTCAGACTCTCCTCATTAGACTATGCTTCCAGTTCCTTCCACAGCCTCACCAGACCTCCAGCACCTCAATCTCTTTCTTGAAGTGAGGAGGCCCAGAACTGCCCCCAGTACTCAAGGTGAGGCCAGCAAAAGGGGAGAATTACATCCCTAGTCCTGCTGGCCACACTATTGCTGATGCAAGCCAGGACACCATTGGCCTTTCATGCACCCTGGGCACACTGCCAGCTCATGTTCAACCAGTTGTCAACCAGTACTGCCAGGTCCCTCTCCACCAGGCTGCTCTCCAGCCACTCATCTCCAGTCTGTAGCTCTGCTCGGGGTTACAATGGCCAAAATGTAGGACCTGGCCCTGTTAAACCTCATTGTGTTGGCCTCTGCCCATTGACCCAGCCTGCCCAGATCTCTGTGTGTTGAATGCAATGCTGTTACCATGATCCACATGAAGGCATGACTGAAAACACCAGGATCTGACAGGGCTGCTTCAGTTCTACCACAGGTAACACAGAGCATCAAGCGAAGGAGAAAGTTTAGAAATCCTGAATTTGCAGCTCTTACGACATCAAACAGCACTGTGCTGATGGAAGCGAAGAATGGAAAAGCTGGATTGAAAGAGTCACTAAAAAGGAGTTACAAATACCTTGACTCCTGCATTTCTGCAGGGTGTCCTGGTTTTCAATTACCTGTTGAGGAAAGACAAAGGGTGTCATCCGTGCAAGGGGCAGACAACCACCGTAGAAGCCATTCTGTAACAACAGAGCTTTAACAACAAAT
>VZRI01007106.1:31451-64621 GCA_013397515.1 Upupa epops | reverse complement strand
GGTTTTCTTAAGTGAAGATTTTGCCAAATGCTTTCAAAACTTCCTTAAGATCTGGTCTAACAATCATTTAGATTTAAGGGACTTGCATCTCATTGAGCTGAACTGAGATTTGTAACCCATGAGGGTTTTCCTACTCTTGGAACAGCTCAGGAATAACCAGGCCTGTAAGAGGCATTAAAAATAAATGAGACAAAAGCGTCGTCTAGATTTCACAAAGTACTTAGAAACCAAAATCAACTGAGTATTAGAGTTTTTTTTCACGTTGTCATCACTAATGCTACAGTGCCAACCCAATTAAAGCCAACCAGGACATGGGAACTACCTCTAACATCTCTTGGTTCAGCTACGGTACAGGATTCTTTCTAGCAGCGCAGAACAGGTTCAAAGCCAATTTGTTCTCTCAAGCCTCAACAACAAACTGACAGCAACTTAAATGCAGCTCTCAAGTGCTTTCAACTAGTCTTCAACTAAGAAAAGAAATACAAATGCCAGCTTTCAAACCCAAACTGAAATTTCAAAACTATAGGTGGGTTTTTCTGGGATTGGTTTGTTTTGGTTTTGCCAGTGTTTTGGCTAGTAAAATGAACTTACTTTGCACAGATAGAAGATATTGAAGTATTTATTTAATGTTTCGTTTAAAAGTTTTAAACTGATTCATTTCATTCTAACTGATTAATTCTCTTCTGCAGTTGTAAGTCAGGATAAAAGTAATCCGGTCTATGAATCCAAAATATCATCTTAACCACAAAAGATGTAAAGAAACTAATCTCTACAAGTCCTGCCTTAAAATTTCCTAAGAAATAGAATTTGTTTAATAATATCATTAATACACAAAGGAGCAGCAAACAACACAAGAAGCCAGTGAAATTTCAGGTGTTCACTTCTGCTGACAATGCACTGGGAGTTCATTCAAACAGCTCTCACGGATTTTAATAACGCAATAAATAGGATTTACTTCTTGCTAACAGCCAAGCATTTCCATGAGCTTCAATTATCTTCTATAAATAAAATAGAAGGGAAACTTCAATACACTTTCCTTAGTTGACAGTTTGTTTTGCTTAGGTAAATATCTGCCATGCAGGAACAACTGGCAAAAGGATTTCAACGAACCTTAGGAAAACAAGCAAACAAAATAAAGAACGGAAAAGGGAAAGGCCAGGGCAGCCTGACACCAGAACAAAGACTCTTGGGTTTAACAGGAGAAAAAAAACCCCATAAAACCCAGCAAAGTAGAACTGACAATGTGAGAGCTGCATTTCTGATCGACTGCTCCGGGGCAGCCAGAGTCAGAGCCCAAAAACGTTGGTTTTCATTTATGGTGGAAGCATCAAATAGAAGCCACAAGGCACACCAAGCCAGTACACGACACTGCATTCAGAGAAACAAAAAGGTACGCAGCCATGGACATGGAACCAGTTGCTGATGCCAGAAGGCTCACCATGTTTTCTTGCTTTTGCCGTAACTGTAAAGTCAAGTCACTCAACATTTGGCTGAGGGTTGCCCGCACAGCGGTGTTAATGCTCCGCTGGTGACAGCTAGATACATATGTCTCAATGCAAACCTGATAGGGAAACAAGACAGCAGTACACAGACATGAACCGTCACTTACCAGTAACACATTGCAGGAGGATACCAAGGTCTCTCTCATGCAGATAGTCAGCCTTCCTCACTCTCTTGTATGACTTTATTAGCAGAATAGAAGCTTTCATCAGCCTATAGAACTGAGTAAGTAGCACCTAGAAGCACAGTCTCACAGCTGCAGGAATGGTAGGGCAAAGCTGGCAAAGGGTCCTGCTTCTAAACCCAAGTGATTCTGGCACTCGCCTTGCTCTGCAGATGCTTCACTAAATGCTGCTTGGCTGTTCATTTCCAGATACTTATTTATAACCATCACTCTGCAAAGCTGTGTCTGCCAGCCTCCATTCTTTAAGGTGTTCCTTCTCTTGTAGAGGTATCTGCTACTTTTTCTATAACCAATTATTAGGCACCGTGGTGCATTCGGAAGGCTTTGAAGGCCTTTCCTCATACAGGAAGTTAGCCAGCACTTTACAGTAAGTTACACAACCCATAGAATCCTAGAATCATTCAGGTTGGAAAAGATCCCTGAGATCATCAAGTCCAACCAAGAACCCTACTCTAACCAAGCTAACAGCCGGACCCGATCTCTATGCACCATATCTAAAGGATGTTTAAGCACATCCAGAGATGGGGACTCAACTCCCTGAGCAGCCTGTTCCTAGGTCTGAGCACTCTATCAGGGAAAGAATGTTTCGTCCTGTGTAGCCTAACCCTCCCCTGGTGCAGCCTGAGGCTGTTCCCTCTTGTTCTAGTACTAATGACCTGTGAGAACTGATCAGCACCCATCTCTGTGATTGCCTTTTAACTAGCAATCAAGCCAAGGGCTCCTCTGCTCAGAGAGGACAGAGGAGCCAAGATAGCAATGGAAGAATTGTAGAATCATTAAGGATGGAAGAGATCCCCAAGATCACTAAGTCCAGCTGTCAACTCAACACCTCCATGACCACTAAACACTGATGGATCTGCTAGTTCTTAGCTCCATGCCCAGCTGCTAGCAGTGCTCTTGACACTGAGGTGTGACCAGAGTTGTACTTTTCTTTCCCCTCAGATGATGCCCTACAAACAGCTGCCAAAGCAGAACGCAGCCAGGATCGCAGGGACCACACACTGCAAAAAGCACTTTCTATGCTTGATCAGATTTCCTGTGGGAGGTGGTGTTCTCTGTAAGCTGCTGTAGTTGTAGTAACCACTGTAATTCCTGCACAGTAACTGACTGGATAACAGTCCTGATGGAGCTGAGTGGGTTTGTGATAGAATTGTACGACAGGATCTTAACTAAAGTGATCTGATTACTCTGAACAACACTGACACGGGCACACGGACAAGACTTTGGGTTGTTTCAAACTCCTACTAAACTGAAAGCAAGCTATTCCATTGATTAAGAAAGAACAGCTGCTGGCCTGTGGCTATAAAGTTTAACATGCATTTGTTAGAGTGCAGTGGAGAACAGTAACTGTATGTTCCTAAAACCCTTCTGACCTCCTTGCTTTGCACAACCGCACGTCTAAACATTTCAACAAAACAACAAAGCTACAAGCACAGGAAGTCATGAATACTAACTATATATAGTGAGTGATCCAAGACATACATGGATGCTACTTAATTATGGTTCTTATCTTATTTCCCAACTACACCGAGAGAGCTTTCCAGAGCTTTTCAACTGTATGTGTATAACTCATTATCTCTTGCCAGAAACGCTCTGCAAAGGAAAATGGAGCCCGACTCTCTCATTTGATGTTCCGCTAGAGCAGGTTACTGTTGTGCGTGTTGGCAGGATATGAGACTGCACTGACAGCGTATCTCATTCTTGTTATCTTTTTTCAATATTCCAAGACCTCCCTAAATAAATAAAGGATTTTATTTAGCTTGAGATTGATCAGTCAGAAATGAAGATGGTCTTGCAAGTTAAAAGAAGGCCTGGACCAACTGAGCCCATCGTTCAGCTACCACCTGAACTCCAAGTGACAAATCCCTTGAAGCCTGTTAATCACATACAGCCCTTTGCTGAGGCCAAACCATTCCAGTGCTGCTGAGATCATTCACTTGAGCTGTCTTTTTCTAAAGTATCTGATTTAACTGAGGAAATACCATTGGAGGTAGGCTGACATTCTGGAAAGAGCATGGTTGATACCTCCTTCTTCTCTCCCCTCCCCATGCCAGCTAATGAGCAACAGCACGGTCCACTTGAGCTCAAACCTTATGGAAGGCCTGTGTTCTAAAGTGGCTGGGCAAGGTACCTTTTGAAAAGCCATTGATGAAGCATCAGTAAAAATGTGAGAGCTCAGGGCTTCAACGAGGTGTGCAATGGACATTTTGATCATTTCATGCATTCGGGGACTTCCAGCTCTATGGCATGCAAAACACAACTAAGAGCAGAACACAGAAGGGTTAGCCAATGAAACACAGCAGTTAAACAAAACAAACCTCCACACGCTAGATGGGAGAAACAAAACACACGTGAAAACAAGCAACAGCACGAAGTAAATTATCTTGCAGGGGACTAGGAAAGCATGGGAAGGTGTACAGAGCAATTCAGTCTGTTTTCATTACTATTAATATTTAACCCATAAAATACAGCACTCTTCATGTTGGATACTTCCTTAATTTGAAGTTGGTAACTTTCAGAAATATTCGGGGTGCCACTACTTTGTAGCCATCAATGGAGAAAGATAAAGCAGTGCAAAATGGCCAGAGTGCAGCCTTGTTTGTCAGAGACATCTAGCAGAAACACAGACTGTACCTTTCCAATTCTGCAGTGACCCCACTTTGCTACAGAGGGCAGACGTGGAAAACTAAGGAACTGACTTGGAAAGAAATGTCAGGGGCACTGGAGCAGAAAGCTCCTTTCTGCTTTCTGCCACTCTTCCCTTGCAGTGTAATAAATGCTGAGGCTACACAAATGCTGACCTCTGAAATAATTTTGTTTCCTATTGCTTATACACTGCAGAATTCAGATGCAAACACATACGAATGCAAGTTAACCTCTTTTTGTACTGATTTGCACCACTGTGGTGGTAGCAAAGGCTTTTAAAAGCCAGCCTTAGCTTTTGGGAACAAAACTGAAGTGTAGCTACTGAGAACAGCAGAGTTTAAACTATGAAAGAAAACAGGAATTTTTCAGATGCTCTAAATGACTAATAGCCTTGTTACCCAAATTCACAGAGAGAACAGATAACAGGACTTCTGATACAGCTTACAGCACACAGAACATGACTGATGGACCGTCTTCCTCCCAGTCTTAGATTGGAATCTGACAGCTTTAGAGCCATTAAATATTTGCACCAGCAAGCTCTTTGTCTAGGCTAGAGCTCTTTACGTACAGCAAGAGATAAACTAGGCTGAATTCATCAGCTTTTGCTCTGAATGTTAGAAAGTCTGCTGAGAAAAACTGCAGCAGGAAAAACTACCTGTATTTTCTTCAGTCTGGGACACTGATGTAGAGAGCGTTTAGAAAAGTTAATGTAAGGTTTATATACATGTCCTACATGCTCCACGGACAGTAGTTCTCCCCAGAAATGTCAGCAATATAATTTTATACCATGTTCTGCAGACAACAGTCTGTACTGCTGCTACAGTTTGAAAGTGTCTTGAAAACTGCAGGTCAAAGGAGCAGCTGAATTGATGTCTTTTCTTTGAACAGGGAGTGTTTGGGCTGGCAGATGAGGTCTGCAAGTTTTGATTTCAGGTTTCTGATCCCACTTCCCTTCTTCCTTGGGACTCCCTCCTTCTTCACTCCTTGTCTGTATGGTGGAGCGGAGACACGTGGCACTGAGCCGGACTGAGTCTTCCTGCCCTGGAAGTGTGGTGTGCCCCTAGACAGAGTGGAACCTCGGAGATCAGTGGAAAAGATGTTTCATCTGGATTTCCATAGTCTGCTGAAATGGAGAGAGTTCCTGCCTTGTTCATGGCTTCAGGAATTGACATTTTGGAAAGGGGGGACAGGTGTGTAAGCACACAGAACAGAGAGGTGGACTGTCCACTGATGTGAGTATGAACTTGGTGGTCACCACAGTTCCACAGAAGCAGGAGGTCTCTTTTCCCATTTCAGGGTTTGGACTTAGAGGTTTTGACTCAGTTATGTAATAACATGGTGAGAAATCCCTGTATGTCTGTGCAAGTGTGTCTGTTTCGTTGGGGTGTTTTGTGTGGGGTGAATTAAACGTCTTCCTGCCTTTTTCCACAAATCGAGTTACTTTTGTTTTCTGCCTGCAATTCATAAGTGGTTTGGTCTTTTTTTCAAACCCTCCCTGTACTGTGTTATTAACACCTTAGCTAAACTAATTGGTTTTTAAACCAAGACAGCTGCACAGGAAGATTAAGAGTTCTTGTATATTTTCTCTTATCCTTACCAGCTGTCAGAGTTGCTACACACTATACTAACGACATCACCCGGCTAGAAAGGTTCACTTAATAGACCTGCAAGTAGGGTTTTTTTTTACAGCAAAATCTAACAGAATAAAGAGAGAAGAGTGACTCAGCAGGACAACAGCGTGTATCTAGAGATGAAATAAACCTTTTAGTTGAATTTATTACTAAAAAGACCAACACACAAGGCTAACAAGGCACAACATGGCACTTTGTGCTAACAGGGTACATTACGGCCTGCACATGTCTCTTGAGGAGATTTCATTAGGTTTAGTCTTGTAAGGTAAGGAACCAACACAGTAGTATTTTATAAAGAACTCAACCAAATTTCTGTGTCTAAAAGGCAACCTAAACATGCAGCGCCGTAATACACAATTGCCATTCGGTTCCCAAAAATGCCTTCCCATGCAAGCCCATCAACCCTGTCCAACTTGCACCTATTACTTCACATCAGACACAAGGTAGTAACAGTCCTTAAGATGAGAATTGCAATTTGGACTAGTTCAGTTCCAAGATTTGTATGGAAGACACACTCTGGGTAGCAGGGGAACATAAAGTGACACAAGCAATGGTACAACAGCAGCACTTACCTCGGCAATCTTCAACACCGAGCTGCCATTCAGTTCAAACGTGGAGGTATACGTTATACAGAGCAAGACCTTGAATCAAAGGAGAGTGTAAGGGAAAAAAATTAAGTTTCATCCATTACTGCATCCCTTCCTCACCCATGTATTTTTAGCCACAGCTCCTTTCATTTTTAAAGCAGGCATCAGAAGCTTCTCAGCACTGGGTGTAAAGGAGAGAGCACAATAAAGTTGCACCCTCCTGAGAAGCTGCGATTGTTGGCAGACAGCACTGTCTTCTATGTCTGACTATGAAAGACAACCTGGTCAAAGACAACTCTTGGCATTAGACTTGATAGCCAGGCTCCATTCATATTTTAAACATAAGCTTTGCATGATGTACCATCAGTTCTTTCATTTGTTTCTATCAGTAAAACAAAGAAGGAAGGAAAAGATGCAAACAGTAGAAGTTATTAGGTGACACAAACACACATGTATTATGTGAAACAAGACACTAATTACTGCTTGGGCTGAGAATTTCCCAGCCTAGGATGTGTCCAGCAAGTGCATTACAGACATTTGATAATGAGTGGCTAAAAAACAAGTCATAAGCCCAAATTTATGAGGGAAGATTTCTTCTGTCTTGAACTCAGAAGAAGAAATAAGAACCAAAAGCCCCATCCAACACTTCCTTTTGCAAAGATAAGGAGTGGCAATATGATCTGATGTGCTTGGTCTGGTGGGGGAGTAAGACACCGTGATGAGAGGGGTTGTGGTGTGACATCTTTAACGTCTGGAGATGTTCCCCCTCCTTTTTCCTTTCCAGACCCTCCTACACCACAGAAATCTGTGAGAGTTTGAACAAGGTTTCTCTACTTAAAGCACACAGGTCCTCCAGTGTCATGATGTATTCTCTTGGTCTGAAACAGCATGTGCTTCTTAGGATAAGTACACCAGCAAATATCAACCATGGTAACACTAAAGTATTGGTCCCTACAGCTTCTCAGCCCTTGGCAACTACTGTTCTCTGCTTCATAAGGAAATGTGGGGCATGAGGTAAGTTAGCGCTACTGGCTGTTAACGGGTTCTCTTTATTTATTACATCCTTTTGGTAAATAAACACATAAGTTATAAGGGCTGTTATTTGCATCTGCTCAGTCCGTACCTGAAAAATATAAAACTTTGAAACAGAACAATTTTGTTTGGCACTAAGCAAATTCCAAACCACTGGGAAGCCTTGCAGCCAGCTGTTAAACCTCACTTTCTCAGCTGTTAATGATCCTGGAATTTTATTGATATTTCTAATAGCTGTGAGAGCTCAGCAGCTGAAAATCATACTTGGCATTTAAGCAGCAGCTAAAAAACATACTCTGTATTTAAGGAAAGACTGCACACACTGCTGTGTCAAACACAGGTATAGTGCACACTTCATAAACCCAGAGAGACAAGACAACAGTTGCCTCCCACTAATAAATCTCTTCTTATCATGTTAAGAGCCATGATGGGCAGCCAGGCCCATGACTAATCTTATTCAGTGGGTTTTGTGTCCCGATTTTCCCCGCTTGTGAAACCTTGTTTGCTTCATGTGATTTTCTGCTCTCTTGTACCATCTTGGCTCTGTAAGGTTTAATACCGAATGCCTTCCACAAATAAAAGCGTTACACTACAATACATGGAAGTTCACACCAGTTTAGGCATTCTTGCAAGTCCTTGGTCTTCAAAATCTCTTCTACACCCCACTCCCTCATTTTTTAATTTGTATTTCTCAGATTTCCTACTTTAATAGACCTGAACTGTGAAAATGTAAAACATACATGCCTGATCCTTTCTGTCACTGATCCCAAGGGGCTCTTCCAATCCGAACGATTCTATATGATTCTGTGAATAAACTGCTTGTAACAGGCTGAAGGATAGAAAAGTCAGGTATCAAGTGCAGTAAGAAAGTGAGGAAAAAAATCCTACTATGAGGCAATAAGGAATTTCAGAAAACAGACTGCCAAGTGTTGACTGCTACTCTTTGTTTAAAATAACTGGGAAGCTAGGAGCAAGACAAAGGGCACAGAATGTGATGTGATCTAATAACAGAAGCATAACAAGGTATCAGCCAGCATATTCTTGGCTTGCTCCACTTGCAACCTTTTTCCCCTCAC
Source organism: Upupa epops (assembly GCA_013397515.1). Lineage (NCBI taxonomy): Eukaryota > Metazoa > Chordata > Aves > Bucerotiformes > Upupidae > Upupa > Upupa epops. The sequence goes on along the minus strand of VZRI01007106.1, from coordinate 55,965 downwards.
AAATCATTTGTGAGATCTGAAAGCTGGTCTGTGATCAGTGCACAAGACTGCTCTCAGCTATGATTTCCATCAGCGCTGCTGCAGGGCTCGTTTCCAGGCTTGGCAACGCTCCAGACACTCGACTCATGAGTCCTCCTATGGATGTGGAACAAACAGGAAGCAGCAGGCTTCTCTTTTAGATTACTGGATGAAAAATGGGATTAAAAACAAACAAACCAACCCAAACTTAATCATTCAGATCCACATCAAGACTCCACAGAGTATGTCCAACAGGCTGCTTACCTACCCATGACACCGACTCAAGCAGTTTGCGTTTAGTTTGCAAACAAAGACAGACAGACAGACATGTTCTCTTGGCAATTTTACATTTCAGTTTTGCAACCACTGGTACTGGAAGCAGAAACAAAACTACCAGTACAGAACAAAACTGCAAATCAGCTTTTCCTGTGTGTTAGCTGATGGGATGTTAATTGGTAAGGACTCTAAAAAAGCAAGTTTTTAATTGCTGGTAGGAACTTTGGTGGCTCTAGAGTTCATTTCACAGCCACACAACCTCCAGGGCATTTTAATTGGCTTCCATTATCTTGCAGATGTTCAAATGTGTCCAGCACTGGAGCCCTCAATGCAAGGACATAGAACTGTAGGAGTGGGTCCAGAGGAGGCCATAACAGGATGATCACAGGACCAAAGCCCCTCTGCTGTGGGGACAGGCTGAGAGAGTTGGGGCTGTCCAGACCTAGAGAACAGAAAGCTCTGAGGAGACCTTATTGCAGCCTTCCAGTACCTGAAGGGAGTCAATAAAAAAGCTGGAGAAGGACTTTTTACAAGAGTTTGTAGTGATAGGACAAGGGGGAATGACTTTTAAGAGGGGAGATTTAGATGAGATCTTACGAGGACATTCTTTACAATGAGGGTGCTGATGCACTGGAACAGGCTGCCTAGGGAGACTGTGGCTGCTCTATCTTAGAAGTGTTCAAGGCCAGGGTGGATGGTGCTCTGGGCAACCTGATCTGGTGAGAGGTGTCCCTGCCCAAGGCAGGGGATTGGAACTAGCTGATCTTTAAGGTTCCTTGCAACCCAGACCATTCTCTGGCTCTATGAATAAGAACACTTCCCATTAATGGCTTAACCATAATGAAAGTATTTGTCTTCATTACTGTCTTCATTACTGCTTTCATGGATGAAGAAACACAATACCTACTGTCTGGAGTCCAAAGGTATCACTTGTAGTAGAAACGTGCATGCACAGATAGTTTTTATGCACATATTTGTACCAAAAGGCGATTCTCACACCTATGGTGGACTCACATCAAAGAAACAAAGTATGTAGGAAAGCAAATGTTATCTCCAAGATGGAAAAAAAGGGAAAAGGTATAAAACTTTTAAGCAACTGTAACTGTCATCTTCTGATGATGCTTCAGCACTTCACTCACATAAGAGGCAAAGCGCTCTTCTTCTGTTCTAGCACTTAAAGTCCCATTGGCAAAATCCTTGGAACATTCGTGTTTCTCCTAGCTGGGATGCACACAGACACCTGCAGTCCTTATGGCGTTGAATTCTGCAGTCACCCAAAATCCCTCTGTGAGACTCATAAAGGAAGCCCTTCCTGACCTACCTGGCTTGCAGGCTTGTAAATTTTGATGCAATGTATGCTCAGATGATTTTCAAATCCTCCCCCCAGGAGATAAAAACTGAGCCAGAAGACAAGACAGGACAACCGTTTGCCTCGTTCACTAGTTTGACATTTAGAGCAGTCATCTACTATTTCTGCAAACCAGTTTGCACAGAAGGTGGCCTCCTATTTGGCAGAGTAAGAAGCAACCTGCTCTGCTGCATTGTTTGGCCTTGAGGGAAAAGGAGAGCAAGAGAAGTATAGTACATTAATGAACTCATGTACATGATATCATCACACCAGATTTTAGAAACTGAGAAAAACAACTGTACCAGTTGTACAAAACAGCAGATAATTACAGCGAAAAAGGAGACAGTGCCCCCCCATGAACCAGGAAACTCAACACACCTTGCTATGACAGCAGCAACTGGTGCTCAGCATTATGAGAGCCCCCTCACACAAAAGGACTGTCTCCAGTCTAGAGGAAATGACCTCAAGTTGTGCCAGGAGAGGTTCCAGTTGAACATTAAAAGAAAAGCCTCACTGAATGGATTAGTAGTCACTGGAACAGGTGGCGGAGGAAGAGGGTTGAATTATCATCCCTGGATGTGTTTACAAGCTGTGGAGATCTGGAGCTGTGGCCTTGGGACAGTTGGGTTAACAGTTGGACTAGATCTAAAAGGTATTTTCCAAGATAAATGAGTCTATGATTCTGCTTATGTAGTACAGTGGTAAAAGAGAAATTACTTAAAGCAATTGCTTAATAGATATTAATGGGTTTTCTTAACATCTCTGATGGGCTTTTAACTTCAGAATTGTAGAACTTAAACGCAGGGAATATTAAAAAGAGGATGACAAACACTACCAGGATATAATTTCCCCCTTCACAGGTTACAGCTTATTTAGATTCACTGTGCTACTCTGTGCATTGGAAGATGAATAGCTGAGCAAAACAAACTGGAAAACAAACAGCAAACCAACACACAGCAAACCAAAAAGCACCAACACAAACTTTCTCAAGTAAAAATGAAATGACACTTCTTCTACCAGAAGGGCTATCAACACATGGATGCGTGCAAACCCAGAGCTGTCAAGGGAAAAACACACTATATTTCCTGAACAGGAAATACTGACATTTATCATTGCTATAAGGGAATTTTGGGGGCAAGGGAGAGTGAAGACAACTCCCTTTCCCTTGGACACTCACACAGGGTTCTATTCCATCTACATCAGAGGAACTTCCTCTCTGATGGTGTACTTTACACCAGCTACATTAAAATTACTGCTCCAAGACACTCGATTAATTGGCAAGAAGACAGAATCACAGAATGGTTTAGGTTGGAAGGGACCTCAGAGATCATCTAGTTCCAAAACCCTGCCATGGGCAGCAATATCTCTCACTAGACCAGGTTGTCCAGAGCCCCATCCAACCTGTCCCTGAACACTTCCAGGGATGGAGGAGCCACAGCCTCTCTGGGCAACCTATTCCAGCATCTCCGCACTTTACAGGGGTGAATTTCTTCCTAAAGTTTAATCTAAATTTCTCCTCTTTCAGCTTGAAACCATCTCCCTGGCCCTATCACTACAGTTCCTCATAAAAAGCCCTTCTCCAGCTTTCCTGTAACCCCTGGAAGGCTGCTCTACAATGCCCCCAAAACCATAGGAGAGGTACAACAGCCCTTCAATCACCCCTGTGTCCTCCTCTGGACTTGATCCAACAGTTCCAAGTCCTTCTGGTTCTGGGAGCTCCAGACTTTGATGCAGGACTCCAGGTGAGGTCCCATTAAGGAGAAAGCTTAGGTATTTTACTGAAGGCTGTGGGTTCTGCTACAACAGCCAAGCACCTAAGAGCCAGGGGAGTTGTTTAATCTCAATCTTAATTATGAGTACTAGGCTTTTAACATAGTCCTAATTAACTTGGGAAAGGATGTGCGTATCTTGAGCACACAAGGTAGGTCACTCAATCCACTGGAATTAACCTGCTTACTTATAACTAAGCACAAGACTAAAATGACTTTAAAAAATAACCAGAAAATTAAAAAAAAAGGGGGGAAAAGTAAACCCAGGAGAGTCTGGTTGGTGGCTGGCCTCATTACAACTATTTAATTTATGGAAAGGCTAAGCAGAGGAAGCACTGAGGACTGCAGCCAGCATTCCCAGTCAGGGCTGATTTTAGGAAAAATAATCTTGGTGCTGGTGAATCTCTGAATTATGGACTGGACAAACACCAGTTATTGCTTATGGCAGCTCATATCAGGCACCGCTGATGCAAGAACTAATGAACACATTGAGGTGAAACTTTCTTCTGCAAATTTTCAGCATTTTTAGTATTTTTTTTCCTTATCAATTTGAAGCCAGTTCTGGATCAAAGCACACAAACTTGAATGAGGAGTTCTTTGTTTGGTTTTTACCGTGAGGCATAAGCCTTCTCTGGACTGCAATTTATATCGTTAGTGATGCTGAAAGGCATGTGGAATAATGCAATGCATAAAATTCCTGGAAGAGAAAAGATGTATCTTATTAAAGAATTAAATGTGATGTTAAAACACGTAGATTAACAGCAAGTAGCACCCGGGTTGCAGATTCTCATGCTGCTATCAACAGTCTCTCCATTTACCAGTTACTTTTTTTACTATCGAACCAATGAATTCTTACTTTTAGTAGGCAGTGAAATGACTTTTTTTACACCTACAGAAAATATAAATTAAATCACAGACCTGAAATCATTGGCCTAACACATGGAATATAGTAATCCACAAAGCACGGAATTTTACATTGTGTTTTGACAACATTTTGGATCAAACAGTTTAGAACTGTTTTTCAAATACATAAGATGTCACAAGAGCCAAGATAAAAAACCAGCTACCTCTCATCAAGCCCTGCACAGTTTGGAAAAAGAAAAAGAGAGGCTTCCTGTTCACCAGTAATGAAATTCCTGCAATTTTTCCAGAAAGGTTCACAATAAGTTTTGCTCGGTTGCTCAAGTTCAATCCATCTTAATTCAATATTTGCATTAGATCAGGTTTGTCTTCCTGAACCTGTAACAACATAGATTCATAGAATGGTTCAGGTTGGAAAAGACCTTAAAGATCACCTAGTTCCATCCCCCATGCCACAGGCAGGACAACCCCCACTAGACCAGGCTACTCAAGGCCCCATCCAGTCTGGCCTTGAATACTTCCAGGGAGGGGGCAGCCACAACCTCCCTGGGCAACCTGTGTCAGTGTCTCAGCACCCTCATCGTGAAGCACTTCCTTCTGACGTCCAGTCTAAACCTCCCCTCTTCCAGCTTGAAACCATCCCCCCAGTCCTACCACTACAAGCCCTTGGAAACAGCTCCACATGACATGGTTGTGTGGAACCTAAAAACAGGTCAACTGTGGTTGTTAAAAAGCTAGGAAGGAACAAAAATTAGCCAAAAGCTTTCTACTACTCCTCACAGATCTTCAACAGTGACCTTCTCAAGAGACTAGCTTGACGCTGTAACTGATACCCTATCCAGTAAAGTAGATATTGCAAGAAAAAACATCCCAAACCAAAAATACCCTAGGAGACAGCTCTTTGTACCCAAAGAATCCCATCTTTAAAGCATTATGGTAGCACTGCTCAATCTAAACACAGCGTTTCAGATGCAGAGGCATTTCCCTATCTGTCCTTACAGAAGGTAGGTTTTACTACAGAGTACAGTTCTAAATAGATCTAAAATGAAAACAGAAATTCCCAAAAGAGCTGTCTATTATTACTAGAGCGCTCCCAAATGCTGTATAAATGGATCAGTGAAGAGACAGAAAAGATTGCCTTCCCACAGCAGATTTAACAAGGGCTCATTAAACCTCATTCATAGATCAAAAAGACTCTGGCTGGCTTCAAGAAAATCCTAACAATTTTGGCATCAGCAAGCAGTAATCCATGAACAAACACAGGTTTGCGTCACTGGGAATGAAGTAACCTTTCCCAAATGAAATAGCTGCTCACCTTGGACAATAGGTAAATAATGGAAATTGGAAGAGTCTCAAGCCACTCTGCAAGACTATTATTTGATCCCTGAAAATCCGCCAGTTCCTTTCAAAAACACTCAAGTGTTAGAGCAGAGAAACAACAACCAGGGATTTAAAAGAACATCAAATCATAAGAATGAGTATCCTTCATAACAGGGAATTATTCTCATTCTTGCTTGAAAAATGTTACCTTCCTAGCTCTAAGCTTCTTACCTGGTTTATCTCTTTTTAACTCTAACTTATAAACTCTTTTTTTTGGATGGCTGTTATTTGACAATAACATTATCGCAGCTAGGGAGAGAGGTAATGCATTATTAAGAGAGCTGTCAGCTTATAAATTAATATCACCATAATATTAATGAGAAGGGGAAAAAACCTCCTTGTTGTTTTGGATTCCTTCCACCCTATCCACTTCCTTCACATTTAGTTTCACCTGTTTCAACACCACTATTAGGTTCAAAGCTGAATTTCACTTCTTCCAGGCGCCCTTCAAGGAAGAACCAGATTTTAGGGTCATGGTTACAATTGCTAAAACTGAGACTATCGGTGCACTGATTCTTCATACAAAATACCTCCAATTTAATCCAGAGGAAAAAACCCAAACAAGGAGAAATAGAAACAGCAGACATCTGCCAGCAGGAAGGACAGAATCAAACACTGTCCTAATATGAAGATTTCCAAGGCAACAGCTAATATGTTTGCTAACGCCAGCGCTCAGTCATGCATCTCTGTTGTAAGCACTGATGTGTGTGAAACACTAACCTTCATCACTTCAACCTGCAGGTCCTCGTTGAGTGAAGGAGTCACTTTGACGGCATTCAGCATCTGATTAAGCAACTGCTTCTCATCCGAGTCTGTTTCCACGGATACAAATCTCTCGTCAGAGAGCAGCTTCTGCAGAGCAAAAATGGCAATGTACAGGTTGAGATAAAAGCGCCTCTGCCCAATTCTGCTGTGGACTGCTGCTACACCTAAAACTGTTAGTGGCTGGTACTGCAGAGGCCTCATTTTCTGAGCACAAATTCCAATTTACTACAGTACTATACAAAACAAGAAACTGGGAGATCTGTGCCATGAGGAGGGGATAGTTCACATCTTTGGGACTGGCTTCCAATTCAGTATCACCTTTCTCCATTTCACTTCCCCAGTGTCCAGAAGAGAGCAGAGATCAGTAATTGATGCAAGAGTTCCTAAGTTACTCCAAGTAATGCCTCCCAACATTTTAGACGCAGCAAGCAAGAGGCTGGAACCCTCATCCCCCACCACCACCCTCAAATCCAGAAAACAACAACAAACCCTCCTGAACTCAGACTAGGATTCTGGCCTCAAACTACTGTTATCAGACACCCTACCCAGCAAGACCATCAAGTAATCATAGAAACATTTAGGTTGGAGAAGACCTTTGAGGTCATCAAGATCAACCACTGATCTAACTGTGCCAAGCTCACCAGGAAACCACATCTGTGTGACTTTTAAATTCATTCAGGGATGGTGTCAGCTATCATCACTCCTATAGGGCACAGAGCACGAGCAGCGTGGAAGTGGTGTTTCTTATCACTGACGAGATGTATTTTGTGTTATTCAGAAGCTGACTAATAATGGGCATCATCAGAAGGAAGAGTCCTGTTAACAAGTGACTGGTATGAGGACCAGAAATACACATGAGAGTGCATTCAAGACACAGTTCCAGAGATCCCTGCTAACATCTATTTTCCTGTGAGCCTGTGACCTACTTTTAGGTAGCTCAAGTTGTACTTCATCACATTTCTGTCATTCATCCTGTTTTTTAACCGAACTCCATGGAATCTGTTGTGTGGTTTGGGTTTTGTCCTTCACTAAACTTCATGTATCATAAATGTAGTTGTGTTGTTGCCTGGATTACCTTTCTGGGCTTTTAGATAGGAAGTAACACTCTTAGTTAAAGTAGCACACTGTAAATCCACAACTTTGCCATTCCATTGCTTACAGGACTCAAGTGTACGTGCAGAAAGTTAGAAGAGCAAAATAATACCTTTTATCTTAGGTTGAGCACTCCCAAAGAAGCAAAACTACAGTGGACAGTGAATTATTTATGATTCCTCCACTCTTCTTGGTTGACCATCTCTACAATGCTCTTCTGACAGGTGTATCTGTACACCAGCACAAGAGCAGACATACGCTCAGTCCCACTAGTCTACTGGTGCTTTGACTTAGAGAAACCCATACCTCTCAACCCTCACATACCTGAAACATGGGGCGCAGGATCTTAGAGCAAGAGTATTATGCTGCAGGGTGATACGTGTCCTTTGGCACAGCTCAGTAATCACAGGAATCCTTCAGAAAGTACCTTTTACCCTTAGCCATACTGATCCCCAATATGGGGCGCTCTCCAACCACATGCCTGACACCTTACATGCTGAATTAAGTGAATTTGAATAATCTATTTGCATCCTTACACTTCCAAAGAACTTCATGCTTGCTATTGGAGGAATCCATTTCTATTTGGAAGGTGGTGGCATGCATTTCCTGCCCAAGCAGTCTTTAATACAACTAGCAGCTCTCTACTGAGAAGCTTTTACTGATGCCTACTCATTTGTCCAACTAAAAGAAAGGTAAACTGGTTTAGGTTTTATACTGCCAAGCCTGATAGTGTCTTTTTGTTTCTTGTGTAGCACTGTGGTTTTCTTTTGCAGGATAATAAACTTCCCAATCGGATGCTAGTCCTTCTGTTTCTGGTGTACCAAAAATCCTAGAAGGCAGCTCCCAGATCCTGTATTAACCTCTCCATCTTTCAAGCACTGCAGTCCTCTCTCCTGATTACAGAAAAGAGTAAGACTGGACTCAGCTGAGTTTCTAAGATGTTAAGCAGTGACAAGATTGTCTTTGTGGAGCACAGGAACACACTATATACATCCCCATCCCAGCACTGAAAGCCATCCCACCTATCTGCACACCACTTCTAGCTCCTACAGAATCACCAGGCTTTACTTGCATCCTGATTTCAGAGCACTGCTACAGAAACACAAATGTTGTTGTTAGATCCATACAAGGACAGACACTTGCATTTTCACAAGAGAATTACAGATTTCCTTGACACCTGCTGAAACCCACTACAAAGCACACATCCACCCTAAAACCTTACCTGCATCCCTGCTAAAGCCTGCTGGGCCAGCTTCATGCTCTTTGATTCCAGAGCCAGTTGTAGAGGAAGGAGACACTTCTCCCTGAGAAAAAATGAAGTGAGAAGGAACTTAATTAGAGAGAATATATCTAATGAAAATCTTCAATAGAAGTAACTACAACTATTCCAAGGAGTAAATTCAAGAAGGGCTGTATTGCTTCCAGTACAGTAACACTTGCGTACAGTAATCAAGAGGAAACAACCTCTGTGAAGCACTTTAACCCTCTCAAGCAAGCTGTCACATTTCTTCAGAACAGCCTTTTAACTCAAGTTTCACTAAATACTTCCCAATCCTTTGTGGAGAAGGTAAAGGAGGGACTCGATTACCAGTGGTCCTTCAACTCGGTGTGATAGATGTTACACCTCAGTCACTTACCTTCTGATATTACTCAAGTAGCCAGAAAACTGGTTTCACAATCCACATTCTTTAGGTCAAGTTTGGGTCTGTGGCCCCCTCTAGAGTAGAGTGTGCCCTGTCCTGTGAGCCTCCAAAATTATAAATCATGTGGACAAAAGCAAACGTGCCCTACCAAGGTTAGGTTTACGAATTGGCACATCCTCCAACTATGAGTAATGTACTTTGATTGTAGAATAACACTTCTAAATAAAACTCTTTTAAAAATCATTAATGAGGATATTATTTTAGATTCTTTTGTCTCAGTGCCCAGATACTGTATTGTTTTTATTTGGTGACCAAACCAAACAGCGCCTGAACTGTGACTTCTCTCTTTAGTCCTTGCTCCCTAACAGAGAAGGGCTGCAGCAGCTGACGAGCGACTAGTAACCACATGCGCTTCAGCAAATCCTGCCAGTTGGCAGCAAACTCATTGCTGATTAGAGATACTCAGCCCATATCCAACTGCAGTCTCCTTGAGGGTTTGCAATGCTTTAGTAGGTCACATATCATAAGAGGAACTTATTGGTACAGACAGAGTCTATTTTTGCATTTATAGACATACTTGCTATAGCAAACCATTCCATGCCAGCCTCTAAGAGCCTTAGTTCTCCAACTGTCTGCACTGCATCCTAAGGACCCCTTTTGGAATTACTTTTTCTCTCCATGGAGACAAGATAGGGAGGAACAGAAACCAACCAGCTGAAGCTTTTCTTACTTGAGTAGAACCCAAAATACCCTGGCACATTCCTTTTGGAGAGTTCTTTGTAAAGTTTCAGTGCTTCAAACACAACCCCCAAATCCCCAAAGCAGAGTCAAAGACGTTCTGGAGAAAAGGATGCTGAGAGGAGACCTTATTTCTCTTTACAGCTACCTGAAAGGAGGGTGTAGAGAGGTGAAGGTCTGTTTCTTCTCCCAAGACACTAGTGACAGAACAAGAGGAAACAGCCTCAAGTTGTGCCAGGGGAAGTTTAGGTTGAACATCAGGAAAAACCTCTTCCCTGATAGAGTGGTCAGGGATTGGAACAGGCTGAAGAATTTGAAGCAGACTACATGTGCATCTGAAAATAGGTTTCTAACTGAAATGAACCATTCTCTGCATTCAGGATATTCTGAGAATCAGGCAGGCACAAAGCCCAATTTTCCCAGAAGCTCCTTTCTTGAATGTTTCTGGAATCAATTTAAAGAGGACGACTCTTAAAACACATTGAGTTTAGCATCCAAATCAGCTTGAACTGCAGAACATCTAGGAATTATTTCCTCATGGAATGTCCTGTCATCCAGATCTATAGAAAGTCATGAAACATCCACTCTAGGATTCAGACAGTAAGCCTCTAGCCAGCATAGAGCTGACTACTGCCAGCTTTGCCTGCACCTGGGAATATACACAGCATGCAGGAAAACTGTCATCACAGGATAACAGAATACTAGGGGCTGGAAAGGACCACTAGAGATTGTCTAGTGACAAGCCGAGCGGATGAGGGGAAGGCTGTGGATGGTCTGCCCACATTTCAATAAAGCCTTTGACAGAGTCTCCCACAGCATTCTCCTGGAAAAGCTGGCAGCCCGTGGCTTGGATGGGTGCACCCTCTGCTGTGTTAAAAACTGGCTGGATGACCGGGCACAGAGTGGTTGTGAATGGTGCTGCATCCAGCTGGCAGCCAGTGACCAGTGGTGTTTCCCTGGGGTCATTACTGGGCCCAGTTCTACTCTATCGTCAACATCTTTACTGACGACCTGGATGAGGGGATAGTCTACCTTTAGTAAACTGGCAGATGATATTAAGTTGAGAGGGGAGTGTTGATCTGCTGGAGGGTATGAAGATGGACAGGTCCTTATGAAGAAGGACCTGGACAGGCTGGGTCAATGGGCCAAGGCCAATGGGATGAGATTGAACAAGATAAAGTGCAGAGTCCTACACTTTGGCCACAAGAATACCATGCAGCTACAGACTGGGGGATGAGTGGCTAGAGAGCAGCCTGGTACAGAGAGACCTGNTTGTAGACAGATGAGGGTTGAATTCTTCTCCCAGGCGACTTGTGACATGATGAGAGGGTCTGAAGCTGTGACAGGAGAGGATTAAGTTGGATATTAGTAAGCCCTTCCTCACAGAACAGGTGATCAGATGTTGGAATGGACTGCTCAAGGAGGCAGTAGAAGTGTTTAAGGGAAGACTGTATGTGGCACTTGATGCCCTAGGTCAGAGGCTGGACTCTATGATCTCAGAGGTCATTTCTAGCCTTAAAAATCCTGTGATTCTGTGATTCTCTGACAGATCTTCCAGTCTTCTGATTATCCTCATGGCCCTTTTCTAGACCCTTTCCAGCATCCCTTTTGTGTCACAGGGACCAAAACTGTACACAGTACTCAAGGTGCTATTCTCAAATTAAAGTGGATGGAGACTGGGAGGAGAGGAAAAAGAGAAGGCAGTCCTAAGTCACTGGTTTGGATCCAGTTCGGTTTCACTATAATGAAGACAGGTGGGAGCTCCTATGAGTTATGCACAGCCACCCTGCACATCAGCATGTTGCCTGCCATCTGTCATCCCATCCTGCAATGAACAGAGAACAATGAGAGCTGTCTGATATCTCCCAAAATGAAGAGCAAAAAATGGCAAAGAGGAGGATGGAAATTAGAACAGATTCAATTAGCTGAACTTTCCATCCTTGCTAAAAATGTTTCACTGAGGATCTAATTAAGGTTGCTGCAGCCTCTGTTCCCACTGCATTCTTGGAGAAAATGAATTGCCTTCGTGTCATTTCCCGGTCTTGTTACACACACAGTCAATTAAGTCTTTAGTATTTCCATGCTTCAGCTATAAAACACCTGCAGAGATAACTCATGATGTCTGATTAGCTGGAGCATCTTCTGTATTTCCGTTTGACCTGCCATTTCATGGATTCATAGCATTATTAGGGATTGGAAGGGACCTCGAAAGATCATCTAGTCCAATCTCCCTATCACAGCAGGATCACCTAGACCAAGTCGCACAGGAACACATCCAGAGGGGTCTTGATGCATCATCTGCTAGTACAAGAGCATGTAAGGACATGGCAGATAATCTTCAGGCAGAACTGGAGAGGATAATGTAAGTACCACACCCAGTCCCCACTACGGTCTGTGACTTAAGAACAGGGTTCAGCAAGGCTGCACAGGAGATAACGCAGCCCAGAATTTGGTCTGAGCGCAATGAAGAAAGACACAGAGGTTTCCTCCTGTATCTTACAGCCCTTTTATAAGTTCACCCTGTTTTCAGTGGTTACACACCATGGCATCTTAATGTTCATGCCACCATCTGCTCTGCCAAGTAATAGTTTTTGCAGGTTCTGCAGTGCTACATGAGACATGTTAGACACGTGAAGCTCTCAGAATGAGCTGGTGCACATCAATATACTTCAAAACACATTTGTTTTCCATTTACATTACTGTACAGAAACTAGTTTCACACTGAAGCTTCCAGGTTCCCACACTGCTCAACAAGGGCTGGACACCAGATCATTCATGTTGGAAAAGACCTTTTAAGATTATCGAGTTCAACCATTAATCCAGCTGTCCCAAGCCCACCACTAAACCCTGCCCTAAGCTCCAGACCTGTGTGGTTTTAAACATGTCAGGGGATAGTGATTCAACCCTGTTCCCGAGCAGCCTGTTCCAAGGCCTGATGACTCAATAAAGAAGCTTTTCCTAATGACTAAATTAAAACCTCTCCTGGTGCGACTTGAGGTCATTTCCTCTTGTCCTATCATTAGTGAGAAGAGACCAACACTCACTTCTCTACAATCTCATTTCAGAGAGTTGCAGAGGGCAATAAGGTCTCCCCTCAGCCTTCTTTTCAGACCAACCAGCATAATTCAGAACCCGTGTCTCCAGGAGCTGCGGCTGTCTTTTCCCTGAGCTACCCTACTCCAGAATGAGTCATAAGACCATAAAACAGCCTTTACACTCCGTGCAATGGGTTACACCAACCTTTCTAGTGTCAGTTTGCCATGGCTCATCAGCCTACCTCCTCCCCTGCAGGTCTGTCACAAGGAAAGACATGACAGGTCAGTCCACACAGACTGCCAGAAAGGTCAGAGCAAAACAGATTGCTATTGTAAGTGGAGAGATCATAAAAATCTTCCTCTCCTCACTGTAATGGAAAAAGCCCTTAGTGAGAAAATGGCTCATTAATTCACTCTCATGATGAAAATTGTAATGAAGGTAAGAAACGGCCCGATGTTAACTCTTTCAGTCTCATGACAGCCTTCACCTCCACCATCCACCAGAATGAAGCGTTTGCCACCACTGTATGAGTTATTCCCCTTCATGCAATTGCTGATAACAGCAGCAATGGGATTGCAAAGAAAGATTAAAAATAAGGCATCTCTCTGCGTTATCTTGCCCCTGAAAATTACACAGAAGCAAAATTCAGGACCTTAGGGCCTCATTTCTCAAACTCAACTGTTATCTTCAAATAGACTAAAGTAAATAAGGCCCCTACACAGAAAGGGATGATTTAATTTATGTAGAATAAATTCCAGCAGGGTGTATATGAGGACATGAATGTTTAAAAGTACAAACAGCCGTACTTTGTCTTTGCCTAGCTTAAGAGAATGTTAATAAAAGACTCTACCCACAACATTATGGTCCATAGTGCGAGTACTTAAAACCTGAGGGAGGAACAGGAAACAAATACAACCTTTCTCAAGCCAAAAGCAAGAAAAGAGATTTTAAGTCCCTGTTCACATTCCAGAGAAGTCACTGGTTTTACCTACAGCAGAAATATGACCTTTCCACTTAGGAAGCTCATGCAGAAGTTTGGAGCTTGCAATGTTACACATTAGGATAAGTCCTCACGCCTCCACAATGGTGGAGGTCTGATCAGATGATGACAACAGACCCCTCTAGCCACTAATATGTGTGTAGCTATGCAAACGACGAGTCCTTTGATAGCACTTAGAGACCTCCTAGAGCAAAAGGATAAAAGAAAATCTGAATCTGTCTTTTCAATAAAAAAGAAACCAATAAATTATCTTTATGATGCTCTACTACCACAAGATGACTGCACACTATTAGATAACTTTGCTGTTATGGTGCTCAGTAAGAATCATAGACACTACTGCAGTTTACAAGCCCTGGACAAACCAACCAGTTGAGAGTCTGCTGCCACAGTACATTCATATAAACCTTGCCACAGCTTTACTGCACTTACTCACAAGCATAGTGACACTTGTGTGCATGCTTCCCATAAAGAGATGTAGGAGGGATCAAATGGTGACCTTCTAATACCTGAAAGGGGCCTATCAGAAGGCTGGGGAAGAAATGTTCAGTAGGGCAGGGAATGATAGGATGAGAGGTCATGGTTTGAAGTTGGAAATGGAGAGGTTTAGGTTAGATATCACAAAAAAGTTCTTTCTTCTGAGAATTACATGTGGATCCCTGGAACAGGCTGCCCAGACAGGTGGTGGAGGCCCCATCCCTGGAGCCATTCAAGGTCAGGCTAGACAGGGCTCTGGGCAATCTGATCTGGTGAGTGATGGCCCTGCTTGTTGCAGGGGGCTTGGACTAGATGACTGTGGAAGTCCCATCCAGCACTACGATTCTATGACTTGCCTCTCACATAAGCAGGTGAATTTCCACTTTCACCATTAACTTCATAATTTCTGTCTGAAAGCATTGCCATTTCACTTCTTTACTGTTTGCAGCCTCTTCTTTTAAAAAAATGCATTCTTTTCCTCCCCACACAATACAGACTCTTCACTTCCATCCAGTTACAATAGAAAGGCTTCTTTTCATCTGACTTGCTATTTAACTCACCTTTCTGTATCAGTACCTCTTTCACCTCAGCTGTTGACATCAGCTCTCTCTTGGAATTCCCTCTGGCTCTTTGCAACAGCTCAGTATTTCATTTTGACTACTTCTTTGCTTCACTTACTCCCTCTTCCCTTCAATCCTTTCGCTTTTCAAACCAAGAAACAAAGTAAAAACTTTACCCAGCACTCCACTGGAGCTGCCTCTGGAGGGGAGGATTTGAGCTGCTTATCAGAGGACACTTACTGACAGGGAAAACAAAGTGAGGAATAGCACCTACATGTAGCTTCACACAGTTTGTTAGCTGGAACTCAAACAATTTTTCAATCTGTAATGTTGAAATTGCAATTTTATACTGCCTGTTATTAAAAAAAGTGATGCAATAGCATTTCTCATTTTGGTTAGGTACCTATTTTCCAAGAGAAATGGATTTGCCATACCAGCAGAAGCATTGAGAAAGGAAAACATGAGCAATTTAATCAGCCATCCAGCCTGATGCAGCCAAGCCCACAGACCTGATACAATCATAATTAAATAGCTCAGTACAGCCACTCAGCTGGAGATCGCTTCTAAGGTCATTTGCTTCCTTGTTGTACTTGCTAATAACATCTTGATTTCAACACAGAGTTCCTAGACAGGAGCCTGACACTGTTGTCAAGATGAAAGCAGAACAGAACGGAACAAAACACCATGCACATGTACCTTTGCTTGAGAGCAGGGGAAGAGAAACAACAAAAGATTCTATGAAATATTCAAGTGGACAAGGCCAAAATAATAATCATCAGGGTGCTTCCATTCTCCAAAGCGGCAGTGTCATTTCTCTGTGATAGGTTATCTTCACTCTCCCCAGAACAACCACCCCCACGCAATTTGGCTTTTTGTGTGTGAGGTCATCTTACGAGAATTAAACTTCCCTCAGGAGTTTTAGAGTGCTGGGACTCGGTAGGACTGGGAGGATTAAAAAGAAACACAGAGGTACTAGTGGTACTCATCTATCACATGATCTTGCTTTCCCTCTTAAGCTGGATGGCCTGCCCAGGCTGAGTCCCCATCCCTGGAGGTGTTTAAAGATCGCTTAGATGTGGCGCTTAGAGACCTTGGCAAGTGGTGACCTTGGTAGAGTAAGGTTATTGGTTGGATTTGATGAGCTCAAGATCATCAAAAGATCCAGGTCTTTTCCAACCTGAATGAGTCACTGATTATTTCCATTTACAAAAGTCTGATGAAGAACTGGGAGGATGAGTTATATTTCTGGTCATTATTAGGAGCATTTTGAAGGTTAATGCTGTGATCTGCAATTCCATTCAACTTTCACAGGTAAATCCTCGCAGACCTAAGAGAAGGTTGTTAAAAACATCCCCACATTTGCAATGGATTCTGCAATTTTATACTCACTGCATCTTGGTGTATTCAATTTCTTAAGCAAACAAACATCCAGGAAAACCAAAGGTAGTTACTTTCCATGCAATGTAAATAAAGGAACTGTGAGAGAAGGCTTTTATTACTCTATTTCATTTTCAAAACAAAGCAATGACTTCCACAGCATCACACACAGACCACAGCAGAGTCCAGTCTCATTTTAGTAGTCCTTGTAGCTTCAACACCTCTTTTCTTCTGTCTCCTGGATCCTGCCTCCCCAATCGCATTTCATTCTCTAGACTGATCATTGTAAGCCTGGAAACACCGGAGTTGGTGAGCTCTAACCTTCAAGAGCGAACACCTCTGAAAGCCCAAGTCCCTGAAGGAGGAGGGAGCCTGCTGATGGTTTCTTGCCACAGCTGCCATTGTGTGTGCTCACCACATGGCCAGGCCACGCGACGGCCACCATCCTGATTGACAGGACATCAGGAAGAGAAATTTTCCTCACAGCTTACCGCTGAGAAAAGACTCTGGGACTGCTCAAGTTTGCGGGAGTACTGAAGCCTGGAAGGGTGTTTGCCATTTCAGCCTGACAGAACTGTTCACCAAGAAGCCGAATGTGTAATAACAATTAAACCATTGGCATAATGTTGGGAAATTGGGGTTTGAAGTGTCCTAGGGGTGAGTCTCCTCTGTTGTAGGTGCTGCTGTATTGTGCTGTGTGTGTGTCCCTTTCCCCTAGAGAACCTGACCTGGGACACTAAGGTAACTGCCAATGGTCTCCCAATGTTTTCACTTTCAGTTCCTTTGCATGTGCTGAAAGTGATCGGATATTTCAAACAAACACACACCCAGTGTCCCATTACTTTCCTTGTTAGACAAACACTCAGAACTATGGCAGCTCTCATCATCTATGCTGCTGTTCCTGTATGGAATGAATGGTCTGTTCCACAATAGCTGAATGTTGAGGATTAACACCAATAGGCTGCTCTGCACTCCTACCCTATCAGCTCCTGTGAAGAAAATCAGCTCTGGACCAGCTGAAAAACTGCACAGTGTGGGCTTTTACTACAGATTTGGACTGAACGTTCAGAAGAATCCATAAAAGAAACAAAAAATAGTAGTGAATATTATAGAATCATTAAGGTTGGAAGAGACCCACAAGATCATCCAGTCCAACCATCGACTCAACCCTCCCATGCCCACTAAACCACTGCCGCATCTACTAATGTTTTGAACACCTCCAGGGATGGCGATTCTACCCCTGCCCTGGGTGGAGAAACAAGGAAGGTGCAGAAACAGGAAGCAAAGTGTCTTATAAATGAGAAAGCACAATAGAGAGAGGTATGTAACCTGTCTGAGATAGTCACTCCTCCCTCCTTTCTTCTGGTCAGGGGATCTGCCATACACAAATGCTAGAATCATTCAGGGTGGAAAAGACCCTTAAGATCATCAAGTCCAACCAATTCACCTACTCTACCAAGGTAACAACCAGACCAGATCTCTGAGCACCACATCTAAATGATTTTTAACACCTCCAGGGATGAGGACTCACACCCGTTCCTGGGCAGCCTGTTCCAGGCCACTGTGTCAGTGACAAAATGTTTCCTCTTGTCCAGCCTAACCCTCCCCTGGTGCAGCTTGAGGCCATTCCCTCCTGTTATCACTAATGACCTGTGAGAAGAGAGCAGCATTCACCTCTCTACCACATCCCTTCAGGTAGTTGGATCTGTATTTATATATCTCAGTTGCCCCATCCACTCTCTCTCAGATACAGAGAAACAAACCAACAGAAATTATGAATGAAATAAAGTAGTCGGGGGAAGAATGGAATGATGAAATCACAAATCTTCTTCACAAAGGAAAAGCCAAAATGCATTCCAAGCCTGGGGATTCTTTAAGTGCATGAATTATCTGCAAAGCTAAGCGGATCAGAAGTTGTCTCAATGGCACTGAATGCCGGGTGATGATTACACCACACTTATTGCTTTTATTATTTGTTGAGCACAGAGTCTATAAGCTGAAACTCGTCAAGAAGTATGTCAGATGCAAAGCGAGAGGTGCAAAAATAAATGCTAAGTACAACTATCCATTTTATCCCTAGTTTCCTTGAATATAAGGGGGAAAAAAAGCAGGGAGAACAGATAGTGCTCTTCATGTCACTGGCTTACCAAAGTTGACTAAATGCCCTCATTTCAATGCTAATTTTTGAACAAGACCAGGACACAAACAGCAAATACAGAACTGGACATAAGCTGCTTATTGCAGAGGACCCTGCTTGCTGCTGACTTCCTAGCTGTAGTCTCCAGGCCAATGTGAAATATCAGCAGGATGCAAACTTTTGCAGTGATGAGCATAGCAACTACTTCCAACACAAACACAACTTGGGAACACTCAGCACCTTCGAAAGCCAGGACCCATATCTCAAGAATTAGGCACTCAAAACTGGTGCTCTGAAAGCGTGAGCCTGTAACTCCAATTTCCATCACTTTCTGCAACTCCTAGATACAGAGACATGCAGCATACAGATACACTTAGGAGGTAAGTGTATCAAAAGCCTTTCTTGTTCTTTGAAGGAATGCAAATTACATCAGCTGCTGCGCCAAGAATGCCTCACTCATCAACGCGTCTCAGGGCCATTACTTTAAAGTCCTCAGGGGAAACTCAGCATGAAGAACAATTTATACTATTGAGAGTCTTGTCTTTGCATCTTATTCTGCGTTCAGACACACCGCTCTGGGTCTAGAGAACCACACAAGTTCCAGAGAGCAGCCCCAACACAAGTCTGCAATTGTGTGTGACCAATTCACCAATTAAAATAGCAGCACATTAATTCTTTGTATCTAATTAATAACTTTTAAGTCATCCATCCAGTTTCCTCAAGTACTTGGTACTTATCCAATCTTCACAACACCTGTCCATCAGAGACAATCATCACCGTACTAGAGAGGCAACAAGCAACCAGTTACCAGACTTTCCCCTCTCAAGAATACCCAGGACACATTTGGGAGCCTTGAACTAACTTAAGGTCATTCCAGTCCATTCCTGGTCCTCTTTAATCTCCTTTTTACTTTAGTAATAGCTCAATAATCTGACCACAAGTTAAAGTACTGTTGGGACTCTGTAAGAAACTGTATTTGTGGAGATTCGTATTTATTATGAAATGAGACATTTAAATAAAGCCCCTCACTAGAATTAACAGGCAAGGTCATCAACTGGAATTTGGCTTCATAACTGCAGTTAACATCAAAGGAAGCTGAACAGCAAAACAGTTTCACTTAGCTCCCTGAAGATACATCCAATAGAACTCTATCTAATTAAAGAACCACATACCAGGCTCAGTGACCAGCCACTGCACTCCCTCAGGGCTGAAGTACCCCGGGAGCTCCCGAACACACCAAGCACGTACTACCCAAACCCATACCAGACAAGTGCTGGGAACAGCTCTCATGCAAATCCTAAACCTGAACCCCTGAGTAACTGCGCAGACTTCAGGGAGCTATCATGTGGCCTGCCCGGCGTTCAGGAACAGGACAGGTCAGGAGCAAGACAGAACACACAGTCATAGAACCACAGAATCATTAAAGCTGGAAGAGACCTTCAAGATCATCCAGTCCAACCGTCAACCCAACTCCACAGTGCCCACTAAACCATGTTTCTAGTGCCACATAGCTGATGCAAGGCATGTAAGAACACCTTGAACTAAACCAGTCACAGCCTGAGAAAATGCAAAGAGACATTGTGTCCTCCCCCTTCTCACACCAGGATTATGCTCCTAAAATAAAAAATTATGAAGAATCTACTAATCTAGAACTGCCGGCAAAAGCAGCACAGAGCCTTTTATTTTTTAAGTACACACCTCCCTCCGATGAATTATAGAAATCGCANAGCCTTTTTTTTTTTAAAGTACCCCCCCCCCCCCAAAGTTGTATGTAGTTTACATGTTCTCACTCTCATGAGCAGACTTCATTCAGCAGTTCCAGATGGAAAAGATCTTAAGTAAGCTATGGCCAACCTCTTAAACAGTAATACCAACAGCACAACTCCCTAGGAGAAACTATACACTGCTCCATAGAGAAACAGGAAGAATCCTGATGGGAGTACATACTGGATTTGCTATCTCCAAAACCGAGCCAGTATCTCATCTCAACTGGACATTGAGGTACATAAATCCCTGTCCCCCATTCTTACACAGTGTACATGTGCTCTAGATAAGGAACCCCCCCAAATCTACTGTAGAGAAGTGCTGGTGTCCTTTCCTTGTATCCACTATATATTGACACACCAAACTTTCCTACAAAACAAGCTAGAACATCCTTCCTGCACTTCCAGTACTCAGAAGGGTACAGTTTTCATCTCAACAATCTGCCATACTGCCTTTTACACTTTCAGTATGTTCACAGAATCATAGGGCTGGAAAGGACCTCCAAAGGCCATCTAGTCCAATCCCTGCCCCCTGCAACAAGCAGGGACATCACACACCAGACCACATTGCCCAGAGCCCCATCAAGCTTGACCCTGAATGGCTCCAGGGATGGGGCATCTACCAGCCTGTTCCACCCTCAGACTAAACAACTTGTTCCTGATGTCTAATCTAAATCTACCCTTTTCCATCTTCAAACCATAACCCCTTATCCTATCATTTCCTGCCCTGTTAAACAGTTCTTCCTCAACCTTCTTATACACCCCTTTCAGGAACTGGAAGGTCACCCTAAGATTCCCACCAGAGCCTTCTCTTCCCTAGGCTCTCTCAGCCTGTTCTCTTAAGACAGGTGTCGCATCTATGGTTCTTATATCCAAGCTGTGGACTAGGGGTACTTGGAGCAATTACTCATACCTTCACTCTAACTCTAGTATCATGGAATATTCCAGAGCATATCCCTAGGCTTTGCAACTACACTCAAAAATATTATAGCAGAAAGAGTGAAAGGCAGACTCAAAGGGGATGAGCAGCCAGGGGCTGATGTGTGTTACAGCAGTGATACAATCTGCACCTGATAAAGATGAAAGCAGGAAAGTAGCACAGTCAGGATGTTCCCATCCTGCACCTATCTTGTATTTCAATCTTACTGCTCTGTTTCCAAGACTATTGGTTTACAGTGTTAGGATCAAACCATCACAGTGCTGTTCTTTCACAAATACCAAGCAAAGATGAACTTTTACATAACTTGCACATCACACAGGCAAACTCCAGTCCAAGACGTGCCTAGTGTGCAGAGCTGGAGTCTGGCAGTACCTTATTAGCAGAGAATGAAGAGAACTTGTGCCAGCAACATCGAAGCTATGTGACGGAGCCATACCAAGGACCCCAAAACCAAAGCTTTTATTCAGATCCTGTAGTGCATCCTTCATTTTGTAAAACACCCTGTAATACTGTGTGTATCATTACAGGCAGGCATAACGTTAAGAGCTTACTTCATTAGAGCTATAGCTGTGAAGGTATCAGCCTTATTTTAAAGGATTAGGGTTTACAAGGAAAAAACCCAACCAACTAAACAAATACAACAGTGAGAACACTGGAGTAAGAAAATGATACGCTGATGTATGAAGAAGCAGTAGGCAGGTGGAAAAGGAAGAAATATGGGGACAGCTGACTAATTCATAGGCAATAAGAATAGTACCTAGCAACAGAGAAACCACACGCTGTAGTAATGATGAAGGGTGATAAATGGGAAGATAAAGAGCCAAGATTTCTCTATCCACAGTGCCAAGTAAACATAATCCAATTCCAATTGAGTGGCTGGGAATTACTCATCCAGATGTTCTCAGCTGCCTAGCCTATGCTGGAAATGCATGTGTCTGGTACTGGTCATGTCAGACCTGTGCTACATCCACTCCCCATTGACTTGATGTGCCTTCTACTGCAGCAGACAGGATTCTAGAGCAGTGAGAGCTTTCAATCCTTCCCTATTTGGTGACTGCTCTGGAAAAACTAGCTCTTCATCTGAAAAGAGGGGTGGGGAACAATGAGGAGATAAAAATACTCCAAATAGAGTAAAAGCGTGGAACAAATGCATCACCTCTGTCTAAAGCTAATAGCAGATATCCAAGAGGCCTACAGGCTAGGCCAAATGCAGAGCAGCACTCCTATATAGTCTCTTATAAACTCTATAATCTCTAAATACCTCTACAATGCCTCTGAATTAGAAAGGGTACCTTTGCATCTGATAGACTTCAATCAATTTCTTTCATGGATTTGCTGAGGTGTTTTTGACCTTTTAGCGTTCACTGCATTGCTAATAAGGCAAGCCCAAGCAATTCACATCTTAACCTAAGCCATGTGCCCTCCTGTTTTGAACAGTGCACCTGCTAGTTTCTTCTGAGGCTTCCTAATGGTTCTGTCAGAAGGGACAGTGACTAATTTTTCCCCATTTACTTTCCCTACAGCAATTAGAACTTCCAAAATGAGATCTTAAATAGCTCTACAAATGAGGGCAATGCCACCTCCCACACTTTATAGGTGCACAAATGGAGGCAGGAAGAAGGGAGAAGGCTTACTTAAGATAATTTAGCAGGATAACGGAAGTAACAAGCAACAGAGATTGTATTATTTTAGTTCCTACCCAATGACACATGATGATGTAACTCTTTGATTTGTAGAATATTTCCAGTAAAGAAAAAAGCTGATCTGGATTTAGAAGAAAACAAACACTCTGAGAAGCATCATCACTTAGGCTGAAGGCTGCAACTTAAAAGGAAAACTCTTTAGATTATAAGACCTTTCTAATCAAGTGTCACTGTTGTACCTCCTCATGTCCATTTAACACATTTCATTCATGGCTAGAGACCAAGAGCTCATCAGTACATTATCCACTACTATCAGCCTATATATATACACACACACATACAGGGAGAGAGAAACTAAAGAAGTCACTTAGACTCAAGCCCCATCCTCTGTCTATCTCAATTTTAATTCAAATGTTTACTTCAGTTTTACAAATATAGATCCACAGGATTCAGCATTAAATACTCTTACCTTAGCTGATATGGAGGTATCTTGATAGCAGCATCAGGAGAATCCAGGGTTTCTGTACAATCAAAGGAATCAATAGGGCTTTTAAAAGAAACTTTGGAGTTCAACCACAGTAATACCCCTGGCTACAATTTCTAAACAAACAATCCTAAAGTTTATACCTACTCCAGCTGACAGAATAACAATCACTGCTGCTCCAGGTCAACAAAGCTTTGCATGAATCTGTCAGGACACTGGGTCCCCAGTGAGAAAGCATCGGTTACCATCTTTTCCCACAGCAGCACTTTGACAGCACACAGTCTAAAATCTGGACCGCACAGAGGATCTCAGCATGGCTGCTGTGCAACGATAACACACAATTAACGAAGCAGACCATGGAACATCAAGCTGGAAAGCCAGCAATAAGGCAGCAACAGGTATGAACTGACACAGATTTCGCTATGGATGAAAAATACAGAACTACAGCAATTTTCAGTATCTGATGCAAGTTAAGGGTCTTCTGACTGCTGCCCCAGGTAGTGCCAAAAGCACCTCTGAATTCGGGTGGAAGCAGAGATGAAGCTAAGGTAATATTCCCTTAGAAAAACTCGTCTTATTGCTTATTTCCATCATAGAGCACGGATAAAGGAGCTCACCGAACCCAGTCAGAAAAACAACAATCCAGCTTTTCAAACAGACGCCTGAGCGCAATCTCGCAACGCAAACTGCTCGGGAGGGGGGTTTTAAGACGGTTTAGGAATTTAGCGGGGACTGGGGTCGCACCGCGGAATAAGTTTGCCGAGATTCACCTGCCCCCGCCGTTACAAAACAGCGACGGCGGCGGCTCCTGCCCGCTCCGCACCCCGCGGCGGGGTCGGTGCTTACCCAGAGCCCCGGCGCAGCTCTCCTTGATGGCCCTGTGCCTGCTGCCCGACGCCTCCTTCTGCAGCTTTCGCAGGATTTCTTCCATCTTGCCTCCCGCGGGATGCTCAGCGAGGAGAAGCAAGAGGAGGAGGAGGAGGAGAAGAAGGAGGAGGAGGAGGAGGGCGGTGCGGGCGGCAGAGCGGTGCCTGCGCCTATGCAGCGCCGCTGCGCGACCCCGCGCTGCCACCCCGCTGCCGCTGATGAATCACGCTGAGCTCCATGGCGGGGACACGTCAGTTGTTGCCGCTGCAG
This sequence comes from Upupa epops, assembly GCA_013397515.1. NCBI lineage: Eukaryota > Metazoa > Chordata > Aves > Bucerotiformes > Upupidae > Upupa > Upupa epops. The sequence goes on along the minus strand of VZRI01007106.1, from coordinate 31,524 downwards.
AGTCCCTCCTCCTCTTCCACCCCGGGTAGGCTCCGGTGGCGCAGCCGGGCTGAGGCTGAGCCTGCCCCTGCCC
>VZRI01007106.1:0-31443 GCA_013397515.1 Upupa epops | reverse complement strand
AGGCAGTCCGGCACCCACCGTGTGTGGAGGTGCTGAGCATCCTCTGCTAGCATGGGAGGCAGAGAAAGAGCTGTGAGCCTTGTGGGGTCTGCTCCTTCCTCCCCAGCTGGCAGTAGGTCACGGCTCAGACAACTCGTCTGAGTGACAGAATCATAGAATGACCTGGCTTGGAAGGGACCTTTAAACCTCTGCTCCAACTCCCCTGCAGCGAGCAGGGACATCCTCAACCAGATCAGGTTGCCCAGAGCCTTGTCAAACTTCACCTTGAGTATCTTGAGGGATGGGGCTTCCCTGGACAACCTGTTCTAGCATTCAACCACCTTCAAACTAAAGATCTTTATAACAGCTAGTTCAAACCAACCCTTCTCAGTGTCCCAGTGAGCTGCATCCCCAAGAAACAGGACAGCTCCTGTGCGTGCTCAGCCCTTGTTCTAAACACTCCATCCACAGCCAAACTGCCAGTGTCAGTGCCAGCACCGGCTGTGCTACCTGCCCCTTTGGTGACTGCATCAGTTAATGTTAACCGAGTGTTTTAACACCATCATTTTATTGCAGAATCACACAAGATGCGAGAGGACAAGCAGGCTAGGAAAAGTAAAAAGCAACACATAAAAAAAAGGCAGCCCAGGTAGCAGCTGGCAGCATTAGGGGTTGTGTCTCCTGCTGCTAATTGGAAGAGAACCAACTGTGAATTAGCAGACGGAATATTGGCACCTGGTGAATCAGCCATAGCATTTCCCATAGGATCCGGGGCTTTCAAAAGCTGTCCTTTATCCAAATACTTACAAGGGTTGATCTGCTTGTGTTCAAAAGTATAATGAATGCATAATCCATAGCTTCGTTTTAAGGCCAGAGTGTAAAACTTCTGTCTCTTCAAAAGGATTTAGAATGATGCCAGAAAGGTCTGGAGATGCATAGGAATTGCCTAGAGCTGCAATACTAAGGCTTTAAAAAAACCATTCTACCAAACCATTAAGCTTCAGATTCCAGGGCATAAACCAACCTCCAAGAACCTGCAAGTATTTTGACCTCATACTGTGCTTCACCACCTCCTTTGGAATAAAAAGCTGGTAATACCTATTAGCCAGGGTTGCCAGTCATGGCTGAAGTTGAAGTGATGATTTGTTGTTTCCTACCTGTGTGCCTCCCTTTCATTCTGCAATGTGGAAATGAGCGTGAGGGTTGGTTTCTGCCTTTTCAAGTATTTTTTTTAATTATTTTTTTTATCCTAGGGGGAAATCAAAAAGGACTGTAACGGTGCATGAGTTATCATTAATGCAGAAATGATGTACAGAGATCATGTGGACCTGTAGAATCCTGAAAGATAAATATGTATGTATTCATAGTAAATAATTAATTGCTTATTTTCAGGAAGTCACTGATGAAACTGAATTAATTTTTAATTTTAGATTATTTTCTAGCTATATGCATCACCAACTCACTGGTTCACTTCTGTGTGGTCTCTACAGGAAACCTTTTGCAGCTGAAATCTTCACCAGAGCTACAGTGTTTTTCATAGATGCTTATGTCACAGAATCAAGATTTACCTTTATTTGTGTTTCATTCTCTGTCCAATATCTTCAAACAAAATGGATTCTGTGCTGCTAAATGCTTTTTCCCAGTAGTTGTTGTCAGCAGAGTGAGAGAAACAAAGGTCATGTTCAGGCTCTCTAGAGCATCTTAAGGTCTGCCCATAAGATTATGCAGATGGAACAACAAGTAAGCCATGATTAATCTTCCCGAGCAAATGTATGTCAGAGTACAAGGAGTCAGCTTGCTGACACTTCATGTGAGGCTGTCCATCTCCACATGAACAGGAGTCCAAGTCTTTTTTATCTGTAGTAAATGCACAAACACCCAGTAACCATGTTCTGCTGGAAGTCACTCACTGAATGTACTTTATGGAAGGAGGAGGTCGTGTTTAATCATGCGATTTGGGCTCCCCTTCACAGAATCACCTAGGTTGGAAAAGTCCTTGAAGATCATTGAGTCCAAACATTAATCCAACACTGTCAAGTCCTGGACTAACCATATCCATAAGCACTATGTCTACACCACTCTTAAAATCTCCAGAGACAGGCACTCCATCACTGTCCTAAACAACACATTCCAATGCCTGATAATCCTTTCAGTGAAGAAATTCTTCCTAACATCCAATCTAAACCTTTCTGAATTCTAAGAATTTGTCTACCCTGGAATATGAAAGTTTGGGAAGAAGAGTGAATGGGAAAAAGCAGCAGTTTTTAACTCTGAGTTAAAAGAGAAAGCTCCAGAACATAGTTTGGTTCCTATTTAGTATGTTGTTTTCTTCACAATAGTAAGTGGGAACTTACTTCAAGGAAGGTAATCCCTGGGCTCCAAAGCTCTTCCACAGGGTGGGAAGATCTGTAACTCCCCATGTTCTTGTCCCTGCAGACCCTACTTCTCATAATCTCTAAGGTTCAATGCTTCCAACATTTAGATTAGACACAGGGAAAAAGCTGTTTAGTCTGAGGGTGGTGAATCCCTGGAACAGGTTGCCTGGAGAGGTGGTGGAGTCCTCATCCCCGGAGCCACTCAAGGTCAGGCTGGATGGGGCTCTGGGCAGTCTGGTCTGGTGAGTGATGTCCCTGCTTGTTGCATGGGGGTTGGACTAGATAAGCTTTGGAGGTCCCTTCCAACTCTATGATTCTATGTTATTGTCTTTCTTCTATAGCAGTGAGTAAAAAATGCCTTCTGACTGGACGTAGGACCAAGTTCCTGAGCTTGAGACTTAAACTGCCAATGATCAGTAAAGTTGATATGTGGAGCAGACCTGTGCTATAGTCACATGCCTGGAGTCTTTCTTGGAGTATTCTTCAAGAGAGCAGTCTGCTATAAACTGACCAATGAACTTGGCTATTGAGTAATGTCTTTTGATATTTCACTACTCATATTAATTAGTGTGAAATCAATTTTCATATTGCTATTGGCATATATTTTCTGAAGGTAGAATCAGAAAAAGTAAGAGTATTCAGCTTCCAACTTCCTAAGAGCAGAGAGTAATTGCCTCTAAGTCATGATACAAAACTCCAGTGCTAAATGGATATTGAACTACACAAAAGCTGCTACTACAGCAATAGTAACACGACAGCACCATTATCCCAACGTGCCTTTTTTAAGGCTTGCAGAACTCACATATGCAAAATCTAGAAGAAAGACACTGTTTCTCAACACGCATGAGATGTGGCTGTACTCCACTCTCTAGAGAAGGCTGCAGCAATTCCTGTGTTCGTCCCCCTCATTCTCAAAGGCTGTTGCTGGAAGTACTGATTAGCCACTGTAGGTACTTCCTGAGTGTGAGCTGGCAGGTTCTTCATCACAGAAGATAATCTAGTAGACTTACACCAACAGAAGTAGGCCCATATTCTTCTATGCTGAAGCCCATTTATATACGTATTTAGAGCCTCTAGCTTCATTATCCAAAGAGAAAATCAAATGTCTGGATGCTAATTAAATTTTATTAACTTCATTAACTTAAAGAGAAAGTCAGGGCATAGATATACTGCTTGATAATCTTTCCATTAATGATCCTTCCCCATTATGCTCACAAGGAACCCAGTTCTACAGGAATTTGCATTCCACAGATGAGTACAACACATTAGATTGTAATCTCATTTCTTATGGGAAAAGCCTTCCATGGGCGTTCCAGTGATTTATGATCTGTTGTGTGGATGGTTCGTGTCTTTTTTCTTTCTGCTTAACAATGCAGCAAAAACACCGCCTAGCAAGCTGCTGTCAATATTAGGATTTATCACCCGCTGCCAAACGTAACCTTCCCACAGATGATGCATCTTTATTGACACCTGCATGTGCTGAATCTCATCATTTTTCTCCCCCTTCTAATTATCTGCCCCATTAATCTGTTCACCTCAGTGATTTCTGAGGGTTGTTCTCTATCAAACTAGCTGCACAGAGTTGCCAAATCCCCTCACAGTCAGGGAACCACAATCCTCACCTCTGTGTTTAACTTTCTCACTGTTGAACATGGCAATAGGACAGTTCCAGCGAATGCCTCCTGTGCTTCTCTGGTATCTCACAGCCTTGCTGTGGTTTTCACTTAGCTACAAAGGCCATTAATTGCCTCATGTGTTCCTTCACCATGGGCAATATCCCTTAAATAATTCACACCTCGTTATGCCCTACCGCCTGAGCTGCAAGCAATATAAAAGATATTTAAGGACGGTCTTTACATAAAGCTCCCATAATTTCATATAAGTACAGATGAACCCTCTTGTGGAGTCAGGCTTTCTTGAAGAAAATTCCAGCTCAGCAGGAAATTTACTGTGTTGTGTTGTGAACTGTTTTCTGCATGATTGGTGTCTGAATCATGAGAACGAGCATCTTCAGAGCAAGCTGCATTGTTGGCGCAACGTATACAGGCAGATAAATCACTTTTATCTCCTCGGTGCTCTTGTGATTTGTTCTTTTTGTTTAGTTGGGGGTTTTTTTCCATTTACAATCAGGGGCAGAGCAGATGGCAAAGGCTTAGCTTGATGTAACGTGTCCATAAAATAAGCAAAGCTGTCAGGGAGTCGTCTCTCCAGCAGGCCTATCTCAGCCTTTGAATTCTTCTTCCACTGGAACGAAGCTCAAGAAAAATGACTTTAGGAAGAAACCAGCATCTCTATAAGCAGCAAAATGTAACAGCTCTGAGTTTCTCTCTGAGCTCGCTGTAGACCTTCTTTAGAGAAGGAAGGCGATACTTTGGGATTCTCTTCTCCACAAGGCAATGTGTTTTGATGAAACTTGCAGGAATTCTTCAGTTTCGCTGCTTCATTAGAATGTGCTTTGGGGAAGTAGGGAGTGGCAAGAAGCTGACAGAGTCTGAAGAGATACGCTCTGCATGACTTCATGGCTTGATAAAGCAAATCACATCAGTATGTGCAGTTTCATTAAGTTCTTGTCATCAAAATCAAACAACCCAGAAGCTCCCACAAGATTTAAGCTCACTCCAAAATATCTTCAGCATTTGTAACTTCAGAAGCTATTTCTGCTGTCTGTTTCTGTGGCCAGGAGTTTCCAGTGCCTGCCAACACACACAGCTCTCTACAGATAGTAAACACAGACTTTACCCCAAAACACTTCACACACAATGCAGGTAAAACAAACTTCAATTTTACTTATTTCTTAGCTAAAGACATGATGGCACAGGCTGCTGAAATGACTTGCCCAAGGCCACACACGAAGTCTGAGGACAACTTTTGCAGCAGAACTATAGGTAGAAATTTTCTCCCGAGCCACATGCATTCACTGCAGTTGATCCTTCTTTTTCAGAGTGCTACTGTGTAGAAACATACTATTCAGAGCTGCTGACAAGTCTGAATTGCTCTTTTTCTAACAAATGAAGGAGTGGCTGTCAGCTAAGGGTAATAATAGCACAGGGCAGCAAAGATCATAGAATCAGAATGGCTAGGATTGGAAGGGACCTTGAAGATCATCTAGTTCCAACCTCCCCACACAGGCAGGGACACCTTCACTGGATCAGGTTACTCGTCCCCATCCAACCTGGTCTTGAACACTTCCAAGGATGGGGAAGCCACAGATTCTTTGGGTAACCTGTTTCAGTGTCTCAGCATCCTCACAGGAAAGAATTTTTTCCTAACATCTAACTTAAATCTCCCCTCTTCAAGTCTGTAACCATTTCTCCTTGCCCTTTCACTATGCACCCATGTAAAAAGCCCTACTCCAGCTTTCTTGTAGGCCCCCTTCAGATATTGGAAAGCTGCTAGAAGGTCACCTCAGAGCCTCTTCTTCTCCAGTCTGAACAACCTGAACTTGTTCAGCCTGTCCTCACTGGGGAGATGCTCCAGTCCTCTGACCATTTTAGTTGCTGTCCTCTGCACATGTTCCAGCAGCATTACGTCCTTCTTATGCTGGGGACCCCAGAACTGGACACAGTACAGTGAGGTCTCACAAGTGCAGAGTAGAGGGGGAGAATCACCTCCCTCAACTGACTGTCACTGCTTCCTTTTCATTGCAACCCAGGACACACACAATTCACTTTCTGGGCTGCAAGCACACACTGACGGCTCCTGTTCAACTTCTGCTCCACCACTACCACTCCCAAGTCCTTATCCTCAGGGCTGTCCTCAATCCTTTCTCCTTGCAGTCTGTATCCATGGGATTGCCTCGATACAGGTGCAGAACCTTGCCCTTGCTGAACTTCATGCAGTTTGCACAAGCCCACTTCTCAAGCCTAGCAAGGTCCCTCTGGAAGATTATAACTGTCTGTACCAAACCATTTCAACCTTAGCGATTCTAAGACGCTACGACTCTATGATCCTGTGATTCTGTGACTCTATGATTCCATGCATCGTGTTAATATATTTTATTGTTAAATGCTCACTTAGAGAAGCACAAATATGAACACAAAGGATGCTGAGACTTGACACCTGCCTATAATTTATAGTACTCATTATATTTTCAGGGCAGCCATCTCTTGGCAAGGTAAGTTCTTTTATTTATAGGCAGGGTCTGCTCATGGTTTGCGTGCTAATGCGTTCACATCTGCAAAGCCTATAAATTAGCCTCCAGGACATTATGGCAATGCTATTGTCCTACCTGCCAGGATGTAAACAGATCCCAAATATTTCACACATCCACCAAATCAAACCAGCCTGAGAGAAGAGCTGCACTGTTGCAGTATCAGCACCCCAAAATTTCTCTCCCACATGCTCCCACAAGTCCTCCACTGTGGAATTACTGAAGGAGAGAAAACCACTGAACGTTTCAGAAAGATGAAGCTAGAAAGCCCAACACTGCAGAAACTGGAAAGCTGTTGCTATGACTTGAGGTGTTTCTGCCAGTTCAGCCAAAAGAATACACTCACAACATTTATAGCTTGAACTGTTCAAATTCAGGTGGTGCCTGACTATCAAAAGCAGACACTGGGTCCTTTTTTAATGGTGAACATTATGAAGGCAGTCCCTACTTCCAGGATGTCAATAATGTCAAGATTTTGCCCCTTCTTTAAGCCATAGAGCATATCCTGTCCTATGCTCCTGTGCTAATTAACTTGGTTAAAGTTAACCAGCTGGTACAAGATTTCTGGGCCCACAAGTTCAGGTTTTAAAATCTCTGTAGGCTCAGAGAGTGTGGGTAGGGTGAGGAGGACTCTTCACCAGCCTCAGATAAACCCTGTCTCACTCTTGTAACTTCCATCTGGTTACCTTTAATTGCTGAGGCACAAAGACATGCTCATCCTTAAAAAGGAGAAAAGTGAAACTGTTAAAAATAAAGACCAAACTCTACCAGTATAACTAACTGGGAAGATCTTAACCAGAAGTGCTGTTGGCAAACGCTCACCCAGTGCCCAGACTTGCTTCTGCATTACCCTACTGTTTGCATCCTCTGAAACCTTTCAGCTCTTCCTTCCACCCTTTCCACCTACTCTTCCCTGCCTGGAGAGTCCTCAGAAACTTCTCTTTATTGCTGGCTTGCTGCTATAGGCAAATGACCATAAATGAAAAGACCTGACACCGGAGAGTTTTGACTGAAGCTTCAGAGAAGGAGCGAGCAAGGCATGGGTGTTTGCACAAGTGCGGTGCTGGTTTCACGATCCAGATGTAACTGCAGTACCTACTCCTAGGAGTACCTGCCTCCAGATGTAGCAGTGTATTAAATGTCTTTTGCAAAATTGTGCTTGATAGTACTAAGCATTTATTTATTTAATTATTTATTTACCTATAACAAGGCCGGGTGGGATGGGGCTCTGAGCAATCTGGTCTAGTGGGAGGTGTTCCTGCCTGTGGCAGGGGAGGTTGGAGCTAGATTATCTTTAAGATGTCTTCCAACCCAAACCATTCTGTGATTCTATGATCTCTAGCTCTTGCTTGTCAGAGTAGGTGGAAGAGGAGCAGAAAAGCAGGGCTCTGCATGAGTCATAACCCTGAAAAAGCTCTGCTGAGAATATAGCTCGCACTGCTCTGCAGTAGCCTAGATGATAAGCATCAGTGTTACTGTTGTCTCCATGTTGTGAGTCTCATATGACCAGGAACGACAAGATTCATTATGGCATCAAATGCCAGTAAATGGGGCTGTAGGTAGGGAGAGACCTCTCATTTCATTTCCCTATTTTTGTCACTTTCACATTCCTGTAACAAAGAATAAATGCAGTGTAATCAAAAGATTGTTTAGAACAAGCATGGAAATACAGAAAACAAAGTGGCTTCGAAATCCAGGGGTTTGACCTCAATTCTGCTCAACTGTACTTGTCATCCTGCAGGGAGCTCCCTACGGCTAGAACCACCTGTGGGGCCCAGGGAGGGTTTGTACATCTCTTTTGCTCATCTCACTGCGTGAGTGGGCAGTGCCCATGAATGAGACACAGCCTTGTCACCGTCACCCTCTGTCACTTGTGAAACCGGAATATAGCTGGCAGGTGTTTGTTTTAAATACAGGACAGTCCCAGTGAGCTTTGTGGGACCTCCCTAGATAAGAACTGTGCACAGACTGAGGGGAACTCTATGGGACCTTTCTAGATACGAACTGGGCACAGAGAGAAGGCACAAGGGGACCCGATGTTCTCACTGAACTCTGTAGTTGCAGCACATGTTTAAAGACAGCCAACCTTCCTGTCCATGTTTGGAGCCGGGCTGTTCAGTCCTGTGTCTGCAGTGAACTTGTCACAGATGGGACCTAGAGCAGTCACTGCAAGATGAGGGCTGATAGACACATACACATAGAATGTGGTGGTCTAGGAATAGCAGTTCAGCTCACATCTGCCTCACCCAGAGGCTGAAGATCATTTGGGACTGCTGAGGTACCAGAAATATGAGGTCTTACATGTCCCACATAGTGCGAGTAAACTCTGAGTGTGTATGGAGCTGCCCTTGTAGGCTGGGTCTATGTATGGGCATCACATCTGCAAGTGGTGGAGGCACTTTACTCTAGGATAAACAACTGCAGTTTCCTCATCTGCTCCTCACAGGTCTTGTGCTCTAGGTATTTCACCAGTGTCATTGCCCTTCTTTGGACACACTCCAGCACCAACATGTCCTCCTTGGAGTGAGGCAGCCAAAACTGACCTCAGTACTCAAGATGGGGACTCACCAATGCCAAGTACAGGGAGACAATAACTTCCCTACTACTACCTGGCCACACTGCTGGCAGTTGACCTACACCCCATTTTCCACTGGCCAGTTCTCCAGCTACTTTTCCCTTTGCCTGCAGTTACTGTGACCCAAGTGCAGACCCCAGCACTTGGCCTTCTTGAATTGGCCATGGCCCATTAATCCAGCCTGTCTAGATCCCTCCATAGCGCCTTTCTAACCTCAACAAGAATACCACTCTATTGTAACTTGGTGTCGTCTGCAAACTTGCTGAGGGTACCCTCAATCCCCTCTTCCAGGGTGGTTCATTCACCACCACTCTGAGCCAATCCATCCATCCATTTTTTACCCAGTGCAGTGTACATCCATCCAAGCCATGAGCAACTACTTTCTCCAGGAGAATGCTGTAGGAAACAGTGTCAGAAGGTCTCTATATTTCAGGTGGAGAAAATCCACAGCTTCTCCCCCATTGATTAAGTGGGTCATCTTGTCATAGAAAGAGGTGAAGTTGTCAGGCAAGACCTGCCTTTCATAAACCCATGCTGACTAAGCCTGACAGCCGTGTGGTAGCACTCAGAAAATTCTTCTTCACAATCTGCCGTGGCACCAAGGTCACACTGACAGGCCTGTAGTTCCCCAGACCCTAGACCTTCCTGTAGATGGATGTCTACATCTGCTAACCTCCAGTCAACTGGGATCTCTCCAGTTAGCCAGGACAGCTGATAAACGATCAAAAGTGACTTAGTGAGCACTTTTGCCAGTTCCCTCAGTACCCTTGGGTGGATCCCATCTGGCCCCACAGACTTGTATGCATCCTGAGTAGTTGCAAGAGATTCTGGTATCTGAGTAGTTTCTCAGTGCTCATTGATAGGGTTTCTCCCATGTTTAGTGTTTACTCTTTCCTCAGCAGAATGGAGTGTAGGACAGACTGGATTTTTCCATTTAGACACTGCACTGAAGTACAGTATCAGTGTCTAGAGAGAGCATGTTCCTACCCCACTTGTAACTGCATTCACTTTCTAAACATGATGTAATCATCTTAAAAATAGTATGTGAGGGGAAAGAAAGAAATTGCAATAGCATTTTTGTACAGATTACCTGTGAGAAAGATTCCTTTTCTCTTTCCTCTGCCTTTTGTGTTTTTCTCTCAACTTTTGATGACATTTTTTACCTAGTTGCTTCGTACAGAGATTTAAGGAATTATTTCTTCACAAATGGTAGCAAAAATAATCATGCCAAGGCTAGAAACAAGTATGCTGTAAAGACGGCTTCAACCCATACATTTTCCTCTGTGTGTATTTAACAGTTTCCATCGTTGCCATATGTTCTCTCCCTCATCAATTTGCCTTTTAGATTGTTCTTTAACACTTCCCTGTTTTCTTGCTTCTGCGACAGAAGGGAAGTTGATCTTTCATTTGTTCTGCAAATATTCCTTATTGCCCCTGCTTTTATTGCCCCATCTGTTAGTGTGTGATCAACTGAAGCCTCTCATGGTCTCACTTTTCCAACCGATCACATTTATACCACAGGTTGTATTTCAATTGCTATTGACTGATGTGTAAACTAGAAAGAGAGGAGCAAAAAGATGAGGATGTGTTTCCCTGCATACTGTTCCTCTCGTTACGTGTAAACACACGTCTGCACTGCTTACTTGTTATTGGTGACACAGTTTGAACTAAATCACAGAATCACAGCGTTGGAAGGGACCTCCAAAGGGCATCTAGTCCAACCGCCCTGCAACAAGCAGGGACATCACTCACTAGACCACACTACCCAGCCTGACTGTGAATGACTCCAGGGATAGGGCCTCCTCCACCTCTCTAGGCAAATGGTTGCAGTGATACACCACCCTCAGACTAAACTTTTTCCCCATGTCTAAGCTAAATCTACCCTTTTCCAGCTTCACACCATGACCCCCTCATCCTATCATTCCATGCTCTATTGAATAGTCTTCCCCAGCCTTCTGATAGGCCCCTTTCAGGGTCTGAAAAGTCACTGATCACCCAGGGACCTTCTGTTCAGGCTGAGCAGCCCCCACTCTCTCAGCCTGTCCTCGTACCTGAGATGCTCCAGTCCCCTGATCATTTTCATGACCTCCTCTGGATCTGCTCCAACAGGTCATTCATCTCTCTTCTACGTGAGTTGGATGTTTCCATCTCAGTGCTTACTATTCTAAAGCACAAAAGTATCCAGAGAATAAGCTCAACACTTGAGGGAAATGGGTAGATACACTTGATGAGCTGAATCAACACTTGTCTGCAGTATCCTTGCCCAAATAGAAACTTCTCCTGCCAAGCAGTGTTTCCCAACACTCCCTCCTCCATCTCCCAGTCTTCTACTGCTCCCAACATTTACTCTTGGTCACGCATGGTTGTGTTAACTGCCTCTGTGCATAGTTTTAAATGACTTCTCCCAATTTTTTAAGCATTTACAGGCAGTATGTCTGCAAAGTCCTCTTTCATCTTCCCACACTCCACTTTACCACAGCAAGGTGCTCAAGAAAGATATGAGTTTGAAATTACTGGTGCATCACCATTTCTGTAAGGAGAAGCTAAACCTCTAAGGGCAATCCAGATGACTCAAAGTGAGTCTTGCAGCAGGACAAACAGATGGACACCCCCTGGTTACACCAGGGAAAGTTCAGATGGGAAGTCAGGAAAACTTTCTTCAGTGTAAGAGTAGTTAGACATGGAACAGGCTGCCCAGAGAAGTGATAGAGTCCCCATCTCTGGAGGTGTTCGAAAGGTGAGTGGGTGTGGCACTTTGGGATGTGGTCTAGTGCTCATGGATGTGATGGGTTGAAGACTGGACTTGATCTTGGAGCCTCTTTCCAGCCTTAATGATTTGGTGATTCTGTGATTTCTCATCTCCTGTCCAGCACTCTAACAGAGGAGACTCAGCATCGTAACAATTTATAACTACTGCTTTTCATAATCATGGAGCAAACTGGGTCATCAACAGGGAGGAACACACAGAGACAGCTACTGCTACAACAATGCTTGTGAGTGACTGCGTAAGAAACAGCACCCCCATTTTGCTCCTGAAAGTAATGACTCAGAGTACTGACACTCACACATGCTGTGTGAACCCAATGGCACACCTGCACACACTGCTCATTTGCTGCTGTGATCCTGCACTCGGGCGGGTACTGAAAGACCAAACTGTCTTCCAGAAATCAGGTCTTAGTGGACTGAACTAAGGGTGAGTCCTTTATAAAAGCTGAACGAGGTCTTTAATGTGGAGCTGTGCAATTAAATGCACCATCTGCTTCTGGATGTGCATGTGGAGATTAACTTTATCCTGGAAGCTCCTGATGCCACAGCAAGCAATGAAGACATTACAAGAGCTATCTGTGCTGAGACTGAGATGAATGGTGTATTGCCTTCTAGGTGATGGTTTTCTACAGTGCTGCTGAAGAACTGAGGAAAAATGGATTAAAGCAAGAAAAAGCAGATATCAGTGGAAAAGACATCTTCTGTAAATGTATCAAGCAAACTATCTCCAAGATATTTGGACAAAACAAGTCTTTCTACCTTAGGAGGTATCTTAGGAGGTCTCCATCACCAGCAGGGAGAAAACCCAGGCATTTCTCCACTTCACCCTCAATTTAAAATAGCTGAAGGAGAGGACTTCCACTTTGGATTCTTGGATTGGAGTTTCAGGAGAGTTAAGCTTCTAAGTACCTCTGCACATCAAAAGGACAGTCGCAGCTTCTAGGAGGTGTCTCCTGCCACCTGGTGGTGTGGGCTGCCGCCGGCACAGCCCTGCACCCCAAACCGGCAGCACCCACCCCACAGCCTTGCTTAAGCTGAGTCTCAAATCTGACGACTGTACTCTGACAGGTGTGAAAAACCAACACTTATCCCTGCAGACGGGAGGTGTAGACATTGCATGTCCAGCTTGGAATCGGATGTTACACAAATAGGGTAATTTCCCAACCACACCTCCTCTCAACTTCTTTGATGTGAATGCACAGTTCACAATAAATGGGAATATTCAGCTCTGCAAGGATTACTGGATATTGTCTGCACTTCTGAGTAAACTGCTTCGTGTTCAAGTAAAACCAGTGAGAACCTCCAAATCCTCAGGCTTAAGCACACACTATACCTTGGGGATTTTTGGAGGTGTGGTTCAAACATAAGTATTAGCAACTGTAGGAAATGATACTGTTCATGTGCTGCACCAAGCTCCCACTTCTGCAGATAGTTTCAGTGTTAGCTGGGTATGGAATCACAGGATCACAGAAGGGATTGGAAAGGACCTCTAGAGATCATTTAGTCCAATCTCCCTGCCAAAGCAGGATCACCTAGGTCAGGTCTCACAGGGCTGCATCCAGGCAGGTTTCAAAAGTCTCCAGAGCAGGAGACTCCACAACCTCTCTGGGCATCCTGTGCCTGGGCTCCATCACCCTTACAGTAAAAGAGTTTTTCCTTATGTTCACACAGAAGTGCCTCTGCTCCAGCTTGCAGTCATTGCCCCCTGTCCTAGCACTGGACACTGCTTAGCAAAGCCTGGCTCCATCCTCCCGACACTCATCCTTTACATATTTATAAACATTAATGAGGCTCCCCCTCAGTCTCCTCTTCTTCAAGCTGAAGAGACCCAGCTCCCTCAGCCTTTCCTCATTACTCTTGTGTCTCTGCGCTGGACTCTTTCAAGTAATTCCCTCCCTGTCCCTCTTGAACTGGGTGGCCCAGAATTGTGAGTGCTTTGTTTCCACCGCCTGGTGTTGGAGAATCATAGAATCACTTCAGTTAGAAAAGACCTTCAAGATCATGGAGTCCAACCATTAATCTAACTCTACCTAGACCACCACTAAACCATGTCCTTGAGCTATGTGACGTTTAAACACGTCTGGGGGTAACCATTCCACTCCCTGTTCCAAGGCCTGATGACCTTTCCAATGACATCCTGATCATCATGCCCAAAGACAGTCAGTCTGCAGCCTTGGAAAAGGACTCAGGACAAAATTAGTCTGGAGGTCAAGGATGACCTAGTACTCTATTTGATGCTTTCCTTCTCTACATTTTCAAAATGCAAATAACAGGAGGAAAAGGAGGAAAAATTGCAACAACAAGTTCATAGACCTTAATTGTCTGAAGAACCTGAATATTGTGTGGCCATGAGCCTGAGGCCTCTAGAGAGCCCCAGGGTAAAATCCCAGTCACCAGGGATTCTGACATTTCCTTATATTGTGTTGGGATTTCCTCCAGTGCAACTCCAGGACAATCCAGAGGCCTTTGCATAACCCACCTAAGCGTGGAAAAGTGGAGTTGCTGAGTTGGTGAGCTGATACACACCTTAATGACTACCTGGATGGCAATCATAGGCTCAGCATGCACTATGGGCTCTTTCCCATCCTTTTATTTTGAACATTTTAGGTCATCTCAGGCTGATGGAGGCACATAAGGTGTCTCTTGCTGGAATGAGAAAAAATTAGTCACACCTCTGTGGGCCACACCGATGTCCTAGCATCTTCACAAGGCTTTTGAAGCAGGCTGAGCAGCATATCAACTGTACAGAACCAGCTTGTTTCAGCTGGGCCAGCCCCAGATGAGTTGAAAGCTGAGTTCAACCAAGGGCTCCTGACAAGAGTTGGTCAGAAAAATTGCATTCCTTTGCATTCAGATAATGGCAGCTTTTTGGCACACTTGAGGAAACTGAGGATTGATCTGTCAATACTGCTGGAGCAGTGGATGCAGGTTATACCGAGGGCCTTCAATCCCTATCCTGTTTTATGGGTTGAATGACTACCTTGTTTTGATGCTGCAATTAGGTGTTATGACTGCCGTGCCTGAAGAGAGATTAAGTAGAATTAGGACACTTTGCCATGGAGGAAAGTAAGTGTAAGACGCTGCTGAAGGACAACACCCATGAATTATAAAATAATTGGATTTACAACATGGATTCACTCTGAGGACATTGCTTTTTTTCCTAATGATTTTAGCTGAGTGGTTAACAGGCTAGAAAAATACATTCAGATTAAACAGAAAGCATAAAAGAGGGGACATCCTGCCCTGCGCCATGGTTGCTGGCTGGAGGGCAAAGCAGTGTGCTTGGCACCATGCTGCCCACCATGTCCCCCACTGACAGGCACTCTGAGAACAAGCCTGCAGATTGCCACCATCCTGTTTCAGAGCTCTACTTGTGAGAGCCCAGCCTTTCTGAGCTAGGGCTGATCCCTGTCCTTTGCTCAGCACAGCTTGGTTTTCTCTGATAGCTGGGTGAATGATTGCCAGCAGTAGTAAATGATTTACTCCATGTAAAGCACCATCTACTCCGAGTGCATATCCGTCCTTACACTGCAGAGAAAAAATACTGCTTTAGAGTCCCAAAGATGACAAACTATGGGATGATTTACATTGTGAATAATTGAGGGTAAGGAGAGTGGTGGTGAAAGAAGTTTATTATTCTTTTCTTGCATGGCAAGAGAAAAATGCAGGAAAGTTCCTCAGGTTCTCATAGTTACTACAGAGCGTACAGTTGTGTTCGTAGCCAGAGTTAATGCACTCTTGGTAGAGCATCTTGGATCAGAATGCACAAGAAAACTCAGGCATTTCGGATATTTTAGCAAACTTCCAGTTTGTTTTGTCCCATAATAGGCACTTTAACTTGTGATCACAGCACTACATGTTTTTCAGGCATGTATTGCTGCAGCCCCACAGAGCTGACTCCTACCATCTGGTCTCTCTGAAGATGCAGGCTACGCAGCCTGGGGGTGAGAAAAACTACATATGCTGCTGGGGCTGCCTGTTCTGCTGCAGGAGACACTGGTTTCTTAGCTTGCTAGATCTCCTCACTACTAAATGCAAGCAATGTCAGGAGTGAAGGTGGGTAACTTCATTGTGTTGAAGGCCCTCGGTCATACAGAATGAAACCTTTGGTGTATTAACTTTTAACTTCAGTTAAGCTTCTCAGGAGTTTAAAAGCCAGGTGTTTAAAAGAGAAAGGAGGTTCAAGACCCGCCTGGATATGTTCCTGCATGACTTGGTCTAGGTGATCCCCCCCGTGGCAGGGGGATTGGACTAGATGATCTTTCAAGGTCCCTTCTGATCCCTAAGGATTCTATGATTCTTCCTGGAGGCACTGGGAGCAGCAGTGTAGGCCATGAATAGGCTGCTCAGGGAGGAGTGGAGTTTCTATCCCTGCGAGAGTGTTCAAAAAACATGTAGACATGGCACCAGGGAACACCATCTGGTGGGCATGGTGGGGCTTGGTTGACAGTTGGACTGGATGATTTTGGAGGTCTCTTCCAATGTTCATGGTTCTGTAAGAGACTCCAATGCCAGAAGTTTGGAATCTGCCTTTGGTGCTTGTCATTGTGCACCCCAAGCTACAGCAGCGTCTGCACACTGAGGGAGACCTAAGGAAAACAGTTAAAACAACTAGTAAAACTGACAGGCAGCTCCTGTCTGTAGTGTCTAACTTTTGACCTTGTGATGAAGGGAGTGTTTTCCTGAGCTGTCCATTCCTGCTCTGTTTCTTAGAAAATGGATGAAATTTAATCTTCCCTCTGTCCTAACATCTCACAGTTTTTGTGTTGAAGAGAATACCTTCTGCTTCTCTTTCTGGGCTGACATGAGTGCTGATAGTGAGACTAGTGGAAAATCACCTCCTGGCACTGAACAAATGATGTTCTGCCATAGTGACAAAACAAGACGGTGTCTCTCTCTCCTCTTACTTCTCCTCTACGCAACACTTGCATGAGAATGAATGCAAGTGGTTCAGGCGAAACTTACAGCATTATGGATTTGGAATGGAATCTGAACGGTGAGGATGAGCATCAGCTGTAAAGGAGGAAGATTATTTTGGTTGTACTGTGGTAGCGATGATTTGTTTGGATCTGAGAAGGCCAGCGATGTGGTAATCAAGGTTCAAGAGCAAGATAAATGTAGATCTGGTTTGATATTGTAAGGAAGCAGTGGTAAGAACTGAAGAGTTGAAGAGGAGCTATAAATTAGAAGTATTTGTGTGTAAAAATATATGTGTGTGTGTGTACGTAATTGTTACCTAACGTGACTTACTATGCAGGAATATGCAGGTCAATAACTGTTCCATAGAAGAGATTTAAAGCTAGATCTTAAAACCAGCCCTTCATTATTTTGTTGCTCAATGTGTACTTGCTAGTAAAAGCCTTTGAGAGAGTAGCATAGAAAAATCTTAAAAGCATGCATTCAAAAATACCCATTTTTCAGATTTGAGGAAGTGTTATGGTGATTCCTTGCTACATTATAAGTTTCATTTGGTCTCTGAAAAGCCACATGCTAAACAAGAAACCTGCAAATTGTCTTCTAAATCGGCTTTTCCATAGAGGTTGTACACTTCATTGTTCACAGAATTACTTCTCACAATCCCGTTCTTCACTCCCATTGTATGAACAAGTACAATCCCATACTTTCTAGATACATCTAGCACCTTTCCAGATTTTTTCTGATAAGAACTTTGAGGAGTTTGTTCAGAGGGCTGGTGAAACCCCATACAAACTGTGTGGAGAAGGTAACCTTCCTGAGATTTCTGCAACTTGCATATAGTGATTTGATCTTACTGTTCTGATTTTAGCATCACAATCCACTCCCTAGCATTTGCCAGCTATCAGTACTCAAACAAAGTTGACCATCTGTCCTCACAGGACACCTCCCGAGTGTCTTTTGGGGAACTGACACTAGGCACAGTCTGAGCATGTTTGACATGGCTGTGACAAAATCCTATTTGATGCAGTACAATAAGAACTCGCATACTCCTATCCATAATGGGACCCATGTAATCGCTCCCTACCTGCCTCAAAGATCTGTCTTCCTACTGACCTCTTTACTGAGGCCTTGAAGCTGCTCCAAGACTTGACCAAATGGGTGTGATTTATGTGCTCCAAATACACGCACCTCTGCTCCTGTGCCAGGCACGTGTCTGCTCTAATGACGAGAGTGTGCCTTGATGCTGGTCAATGAGATGACATGATAGGATATAGGTAGATTTTATTACAAATAAACATTTATCCTGTGACTAAAATGTTGGGTGTTCACTCATGCCATGTGATGGGGAAACCCTCATTGTGGTGGTTCTGGGGGTGTGCATCCAGATATGAGGCGGGGAAATAACAGAACATGTGGGTCCTGAGTAAAACTCTTGGTCTGTACCTGTCTGGAAGCACAACTCCAATCTAACACTCATTACCTGTCCATTCGGGAGTACATTTGTTTAATGCTGTGCTAGATGTCAGACAAGCAACAGCTTCCTTGTTAATAACACCATCCCCATCCTTTCTTTCTTCATAGAATCACAGACTAGCTTAGGTTGGAAGGGACATTAGAAATAATCTATTGCAACCTCCCCGTTATGGACAGTGATCCTTCTCAACTAGACTTGGTTGCTCAAGGCCTAATCCAACCTGGCCATGAACGCCTCCAGGGAGGGGGCAGCCACAACCTCTTCAGGCTATCAATTCCACAGTCACTCCACCTTTGTCCTGAAAACTTTGTCACAGGTCCAGTCTAAACCTACTCTTCCTTCAGTTTAAAACCATTTCCCCTAGCCCTATTGCTAGATTCCCTTGAGAAAAGTCCCTCTGCAGCCTTCCTGTAGGTTCCCTTCAGGTATTGGAAGGCAGCTCTAAGTTCTGTCTGGAATCTTCTCTTCCCTAGACTGAACAACCCCAGCTCCTTCACCCTGTCCTCATAGCACAGGTGCTCCACCCCTTGGATCATCTTTGTTGCCTCCTCTGAACAGTCGTGTGTTCTTCTCAAATTTTTCTTCTTGTTTGCATTAAAACCATTCACAAACTGAGCAAAACGTTAATAATTTCACCAGCAAAGCAACTTCTTGCAAGCTTTCAGTACCCACAGTAGCTGATACCCTTGACATTATCAGTGCAGGGTGCTGCTGCAGGATGGTGAAGATGCACGGAGGTGGTGGAGGTCCCATCCTTGGAGCCATTCAAGCTCAGGCTGGACAGGGCTCTGGGCAATCTGATCTGGTGAGAGCTGGCCCTGCTTGTTGTAGCGGGGTTGGACCAGCTGCCCTTTGGAAGTCCCTTCCAACCCGACACTTTCTGTGTTCCTATGCTTGTGTGACACACGAGCTTCAGTCCTCGGCTGGAGGGCAGGGAGCTTGAAAAGTGTCGAGAACTCTAACTTTCTGTTGAGGACCACAACGGGGAACCCGACCCAGCGGCGACACACAGAGCTGGAAACCAGCAAAGGGTTAACCGCAAGGCTGGCCCCGGGCAGGCTGGGGGGTCCGCGGGGCCAGAGGCGCCGAGGCCGGGCTGACTGCTGGCGCGGTCCCTCCCCTCCGCCAGCCCCACCGGTCGGAGCTGCCGCCGAGCTTAGTCAGAGGAATGAGGGTGGGGCTCCCTCCTCTCCTCCCCGCCGCCTTATAAACCCTCCTGGCGGGGCACAGCCGCCGTGTTTCGTCCCGGCGTAGTGTTCCCGTTACTCTTCCCGCACCACCCCGGGCGGGCGAGCAGGTAGGCAGGATGGTGGCCTGTGGCCTCGCGTGCTGGCGGTGCCGCTGGCTCCTGCCGCTGCTGCTGGGCCTGGCCATCATCATGGGCATCATCGCGCTGGCCGGTCGCGGCTGGCTCGAGTCCGAGTCGTCGCCCTACGTGCAGCAGGCGTCGCTTTGGGAGAGCTGCACCCGCGGCGAGGAGGATCTCAACTGGTCCTGCATTTCCCTCATGGACTACGGTAAGCGGGGGGCTCCGTCACCTGGCTCCTTCCGGCATGGAGTTTCCTTGTGGAGTCAGGGCTGGAGCTGTTGCAAGGTTTAAACTAGCAGAGGGACGCAGGGCTGGGTGGCTCCAGGGCGAGCCTCTCTCGGAAGCGGCTCTTCCTAGCGCTGGAGCAGGTTGCCCAGCGCTGGAGCAGGTTGCCCAGCGCTGGAGCAGGTTGCCCAGCGCTGGAGCAGGTTGCCCAGCGCTGGAGCAGGTTGCCCAGCGCTGGAGCAGGTTGCCCAGCGCTGGAGCAGGTTGCCCAGCGCTGGAGGCGTTCGGAAAACCAGTAGTTGTAGCCCTGTGGGGCATGGTGGGGTTGGGTGGATGGTTGGATGGGGTGATCTTCCTTCTTTATGGTTCTGTGATTCCTGGCATGCGTTTCCCTTGTGGGATCATCACCAAAGCTGTTTCAGGGCTTAAAGTAGCCAAGAAATGTGGGTTTAGACAGCTCCAGGGCAACCTTCTCTGCTGCCACAACATTGCAACGCCGAGGTTTCTATGCTTTTTATTTGTAAAAGTTTTACAACCAGAGTAGGAGCCTGCTGGCCACGAGTCCATCTTCCAGGTCACTTTCTAATCACCATGAAGTGTCAGCAGCCCCACCTGGTCCCAGCCAGCAACCCTCGTTGGGTGTTGGAGACCCTCCAGCTCTGTGTCCTGTTGAGCACCACACCTGGGCAACAGTGAAAGGGGCTTGTCCCAGCCCTCTGCAGCGAGAGAGCCCCTCAATCTAACCCAAGGCCAAGGGAACCCTACTGTAGGGTGTGCCCTGATCCACAGTTCAAAATGGTGTGATGTGAGTTTGCAGCCAGAGAAAAACCCCTCTTTTCTCGGTGTACCTCTCTACTTACTGGGACCTAAATCAAGGGATAGTTGTGCCTGTGTTGGAGCTTGCTGAGCTGATTCTCTATCTTCTGTAAGTGTAGTGTTCTTACTGCACACTCCTACTTTCTGGGTTTCTTGAAGGGCTTTTGGGGGTTGTTTTGCAGGAATGTGTGGGTCCTGCTGCATCTGCTTTTTCTGCAGGATAGTTCTGAAAAATAAACAAACTAAGATCCCTAAGATCCTGGATGAGGGGACTTAGCGACTAAGAAACTGCAAGGGTGTGTTTCTACTGGGAGAGCTGGGACTGCTTTCCTGTGCAGCCTTGTCTTCCAGCAGCTTTTCATTGCAATGCTTGCATAAAAGCTGAATCCTGAATACATTCTAAGAACAGTAGCCTTGTTTCTCAGCCAGGCGATGTCTGCAGGTTTTACTGTAGATGGAAGAAATCTGGCTAGTGGAACAAAAATACCTCATTCCTTTATTTGACAAAAGAAAAACAATTTCAGAGCCATGGAGAATTTGCATTGCATAGGGAAGAAACAAATAGCAGGAGAGCTGATGAAATTTGCTGTCTCTGGTAGAGACACTGCTCGCACCCTTGAGAACTGATGGGTGTGTGCTTTGTGTCAGCCGTGAGAGTTTTGGGACAAAAGCAACTTGCAGTACAAAGCTCCTTGCCATTCAAAAGCTGTCAGAAGACTAGTATCCTTGACTGTGCTGATGTGTTTAACCCAAAACTTAGTTCCTTGTCTTACTCATACCATGTCTCTTCTCTAATTTTCATGACATCAATGCTACTGTCTTCTCAAACACCATTTACATCCAGAGATGGGATGTAACACACACTTTCAGGTTGGATTTGTTTTGTTTCCTTTTTTCTATGTTAATGCAATTAGGCTCAGAATAGGTGAAAGCCTTTACAAAGGAAAAATGCCTAGCAGGCATTTCCAGCAGTACAGCAGGAAAATAAAAGGTAATTAAGATGCATGACCTGTGTTTTGCATACGGTAACTACTATGCACTAACCATCCTGTGCTGCTCCTGATGAAATGAAAACTTCAGCGTGGGTCCCAGTGAACAGAAAACTCCATTAGACAGTTTAATTGAGCTGTGGAATGTACAGTAAGAAGAGGAAAAGCGGCTGACCCACTGATCCTAAATGGTGGTGGGGAGGAAGAGGCAGGAACAGACAAAGAAACAACTGCAAATAGAAGTGTCTCCTAAACGGCACTGCAAATGCCACATGAGAGGGAAGAAGTGGTGAGGGAAGAAGAGTAGGATGTCTCTTGGTAGGGAAGTGGGGAAGGTGTTTTGTTTATAGTTCTGTACTGGTTTGTGTCTGGGAAGTACCTGGCTGACAGCGCCTGGGTGTTATCAAGATTTCTGCAGGGCAGCGCTGCTGTGCTGCAGTGTAACACGACCCAAGAGGACTTGGTCTGGACCATTAAACTGTTGCCTGTGTGTTTAAAACATACCAGCGAGCCACCAGACATGACAAGGGTTGTTTGCAATGTGGTTACTTGGAGAGGGTGGCTGTCTTGATACTTGTGAGGCTGTAAGGAGCGATATTTGTGGGTGGCTCTGTCCTCCTGGTGCTGAGCAGCTGCTCCCAGCGACTGTGCTTTGAATTTCCTCTGTAAGAGCTGGGTGTGGAGGTGTGTGGTAAAGGTGATCCCATGGAGGTTAACTCTTACATTCCCAACGGCCAGCTGGGACATAAAGTAAACAACTGCCAGCTGAGGAAAAAAAAGGGAAGTATTCATCTTGGCTCTTAGTAAGTGCCAGCATAAAGTTGGAACTTGGAAGTAGGAACCCAGCCTTTGTGAATCACGCTGTGCCGCTGTACCTGTGTCCTTACAGGCATGGACTTTATACCACGGGTTACTGGTGAAGCCATGTACCTGTGTAGGCTTCACCAAGGGGGCAGTTAAATTGAGGAAGAATGTTCTGTATGTGCTTGTATTTTCAGGCATGCTTCTGTGTGACTGGCAACGCCAGGGTGTATTTGAGGCAAACTGACATTGTCAGCTAAGTGCAGGCACTTGGGAAATGCTGGTGCAAAGAGGTGTGGCAGGTAGTGTCCCTAACTGCACCCAACACACATTGACTGCAGCTACCCAGTAGAAGATCCCAGTGTGCAGGTGAGGCTGTTGGTCCTGCCAGTGTGCTCTGCAGACCTCTGGGCTGGTGTACTCGGCACTAGCAACCTGGAGGTGTTAGAAGCTGGCTCCTGGTGGAGTCAGGGGTCTGAGGGCAGGTTTGTACTAGTGGGCTCTGATTTGGTAGTACACCAAAGCTGAGATGCCGAGTGTTGATTCTCAATGCTGCCATGGAAGTGGTCACAGTATGTGAGCAAGAAAACATTAGCGGTGCTTTCTTGCTGGCAGTCTACTCCTTCGTTGCAGGTATCAACAAGAGCAGATGTTGTAGGGCATTCTGTGCGATGGGTTCTTAGGGCTGATAAGGAATTGTTACTGCCTTTTATAAAGGGGGAAAAATACTGTAACTAGAAGGTGAAAATGTGCCTCAGCATGCATGTCATGGTACAGTATCTACCCTAAGAGTCTAAGGATTGACAAGATAACAAACCAGCTTCTGCTTTTGTAAGTTAACACAGATAAAAGAAAGGGTCATTACTTCAAGTCCTGTAGCCGTCTGTCTTCCTGCTGTTTTCCCAGCCCTTTGCATTTCTAAAGGGGAAAATAGATTTATATAACTCTCCAGAGCTTCCGTCTCCTCCCTAGTGAGTCTAGGGCACAGCTGAATAAAATCAGGAGATAAATCTTCACACTCAGGCTGGGGTTTTTTTGGTTGAGGTTTTCAAATTTCATCATATTACTGTGCTCATAATGAAATAATCCTGACCCCTCCCAGTTATTTGCACAATAACATTTGCAGCTTAGTTCCTTTCCATCATCATTAATCAAGCTGTGTAATAAAACTCTTAATCCTTCCTAATAATTATAGACTTTCAGCCCCTAAATAATTAGTGTGTGTTTTTTCTCAATGTTCTTTCCACACCACCTAATTGATAAATACTTTTCAAATGATTAGATGCAAAGAACTTGACTCTTCTCCCAGGCAGGCTGGTTTGGGGAATACTAATACCTCCAACTGTTGCTCTGCTTTTCTGCTCTCTTATCTATGCACCTCAAATTATTATGTTACTGATTTCTTAAATGTACATCACACTTACACCTGTTTTCATTTCAGACAGTATTCAAGTTAAAAATACCTTTAAGTTAAACCTTTTTAAGTTAAAAAGGTTCTGAGAGAGATGGAAAAGTTAAATTGTGGCTGCACATCTCATGATTTCAAGATACCTCTAGGCACAAACCAGCTAGGTGCTGGGGCTGAAGAGTGTTAGCAGGTCTTGCCAGCTCTTAAGGCAGCCAACAGTAAGTGTAAACGTGCACCTCTTCCCTCACAGCAGACAGGAGCTGTAGGTGGAGGGGAGGGCTGGGTGCCTGTGGGGCTCCCTCAGTTCTGGGGAGTCTCTGAGAGGATAAGGAGCTGGGAGAGCCTCACTGCCA
This sequence comes from Upupa epops, assembly GCA_013397515.1. NCBI lineage: Eukaryota > Metazoa > Chordata > Aves > Bucerotiformes > Upupidae > Upupa > Upupa epops. The sequence goes on along the minus strand of VZRI01007106.1, from coordinate 7,306 downwards.
AGATGCATCCTGCATGGAGAAACAGTTTCAGTTGGAGCTGCATCTGTAGAATGCTCTCTGGTGGGGGTAGCAATGGTTTGTGTGGGAAAGGAGAATGGCAGGGATGCACCCTATGCTTGGTAAGGCTGCAGTCTTCTATCCCAAACTCTTCCACCAGTCAGTTATTAACAGACTTCTGGTTAATCTGTTGAGAAGCTCTTGCATTATGTGTATACTTGTCCAGACCTCCTCACTGTTCCTCCTGAGCCTCCCACTTGTGCTCATGTCACTGACTATTTGATGGCTCCTGTCTAGTCCAGCCGACACCAGACCTGTCCTGTGCCATGGTTAGCCCCAAGGACTGTCTTAACCAGGCTTTGTCAGCGTTAACCTACAGCTAACTGCCACTGGAAATGATAATCCAGCAGGAGGAGAGGAAGATCTAGGGTTACCAGCACTAAGCTCTGCTACAGGAGAGCACAAAACTCACTGAATTTCATAACTGTCAAAGAATCATTCACTTTGGAAAAGACCTTAAAGATCAAGTCCAACCAAGAACCGTACTCTAACAAGTTCACTGCTAGACTGGATCTCTAAGCACCACATACAAATGATCTTTAAACACCTCCAGGGATGAATACTCAACCCCATCCCTAGGCTGCCTGTGCTAAGGCCTGACCACTCTGTCAGGGAAGAACTGCTTCCTCATGTCCAGCCTAACCCTCCCCTGGTGCAACTTTAGGCTGTTCCTTCTTGTTCTATCACTAATGACCTGTGACAAGAGACCAGCACCCCCCTTCTGTTTCCCTTCAGGCAGTTGTAGAGGGTGGTAAGGTTCTCCCTTCTCAGCCTTTTCTTCAGGCTAAACAACCCTAGCTCCCTCAGCCTGCCACCCTGTTTCTGAAGACCTGAAACAAAGCTGGGTTTGATATTAATCTTCCTCAAAGGCATCTCACATAGGTTTGTACTGATGTTGTCATATTACCAGAGACAAGAAAATAAACCACTGGATGTGTTTGGCCTGGACTCAGAAGCTTGTTACACTTACAAAGTAAGCACAGAGGATATGGAAGCAGCAGAGAGCACTGGGGGCCTTCTGCCTTATATCATGTTTTTATGGAACCAAATGTCAAGGGGTCCAACCTGCAGGTGCATTTGAGTTTTCAGCCTAAATTGTGTCAGGCAGATTCCACACTTGGTTTCCTGTACCATACCAGCATATGTAAAGCATCTGAGAGGGAGTGTGCTTTGATAACGAAGTCTTCTTATTGTTAGCCTTTTAATCTTACTAGGGCAAACAGCAATAAACAGCATTCCTAGGTTGTTCTGTCTAGTCACCTTTCCTGGGTTTACTGTGTGTGATTAAGTATCCCTTTATATCAGTTACCCTCAAATAAATCCTAATGTGCAGACTAGATTCAGTACCAGCATTAGATAAGTCAGAGAAGACTTTGCATGGAAAGATTTTCAGACCACTGATGTAGCTTTAATCTCCAGATGCTCATCAGGTGTTCTCTCTCCCTCTGTCCTTCCCTCCTCACCCTGCAGCACATGGCCGTGAGCCATGCAGAACTGGCTGTAGGAGAACTAATATGAAAATCTTTTGCTGTCATGAATAGCTTGAAGAGTGGGGAGAGAAAAGAAGAACCTTTTCCTTACCCTTCTTGTGCCAGGGTGGCTGTGTTCCAGTGGTGGTGGTTTGGGTGGGCTGAGATCTGACTGATAAAATACAGCAGTGGCTTGCTGCTGTTTTGCTTTTGCTTTTGCTGTGGGAATGGAGTGGCGGGGAACAAACCAGTTCAGACTGATCTAATGAAAATAGCTGTAAACCAATGAAAACCTTCAGAGAGTGAGTTGATATGCATAGAGGAGGTGACTGAGACAGTTTTACTTGTTTCTGTCTCAAAGTTACCAGGTTTTCCCCATTTATGCAACTAGTAGAGCATATAAATTAAGGTGCAGGATTTAAACTCATCAGGAAAAGGTTCTCTGTTCCAGCCTTCTTCCTGTCAGTTTCCATTCTCTCTGTGCAAGGACTATGTTGAAAGCAAGATACCTGCAGGCACACTTCAGTGTTCTGGGAACAGACAGCTCTGACAAAAGAGAACATTTTCCAAACAGCTGTCGAAGATCTCCTCGCACTTTGTTCTTACGTTAGAGGGAGCTCGGTATCTGGCCCTACCTCTGTCTGAATGTGGGAAATGAGAAACCCCTGTTATGCAGGTGTGGGAAGTGAGCTGTGCTGACAGCTGACTGGAAAGCAAAACACTAGCCAGTATGGTTAGCTCGTGTGGGCAGGTATCCTGCCTGCGGAGCAGAGACACCTTTTGCTTGTTGTTTGCCTTGGGCTCCTCTGCACTCCTGCTTCGTTTCTAGAGAACGAGGTCTGGCCATAATGAGGGCCTTTCCACAAATGCCTCTTCTTTTTGAAAGGGGAATGACTGTTTTATTTGTTCTGGGAGGTTTCCTTGCCTTTGTGGTGGGCAAGCTGTGGGTGCTGGTGCTGCTTTACTGGGATAAGGCCATCTGCTCCTGCATATGCTTGATCTTAAGTACTTGCACCACCCTGTCCCATCAAACATCAAAATGGAAAGTCCTCTGAATCACTAACTGGACAGATTCTGCCGTTTCTATTCCACCTGCTACATTTCAGTTGTTGCTAAGTACCTTCATCTGTGAATAAATATTTAAGAGCTTTCTCTTTGTCCTCGGTTCCAAATCAGTTTGTTCCTGGTCATGCTCACTTTGTTTCCCCAAGTGTGGAAGTGGTTTGTAAATTTGCCTGTCAAACAGAAATGGTAAGGATAAAGTACATTCTCAGTGGCTGTGTGTCCTGTGTGCTCAGGTATCTAAGAGCTAAGACCTTCCAGCTGTATCTGTGTTACTGTGCTGTACTATTGTCCTCTCCTCAGCAGGACAAGCGGCTGTGCTGCTCCACCAGTGATGGTGCTTCTGCTCTGCAGCTCTACACTGTGAAAGCATCCAGGATTCTTTGGTACTGGGCATGCTGCTCACAGTAAAGAATTTCAACTAGAACTGGTTAAAGGGAACAGAAGACCTGCAGTGACCTACTGTTTGGTGCACTGCTGTCTGTAACATCTTTCCTCTTTTCTCTTCAAGGATGGGGGAGAGCAGCAGCTGCCACATACCTTGTTGGCTTTGTGATCCTCGTCATCTGCTTTGCCCTCGCAGTAATCGCCTTTTCCATTGAGATACTCCGCTTCAACTTTGTGCGAGGAATTGGTGGCCTGCTCTTTGTTGTTGGTAAGGCTGGGCACAAATTTGAGGTTCTTTTAGATGTAAAACAGACATCAGCAGAAAAACATGCTAGATGGAACCTCCCTTATGACTCATTTTTATGGAAAACAAAGAGACGTTGATTTATGCTCAGAGAATAATGGTTAAGGAAGCTCCAGTGGCCTTTTCAGTTAGCATTTTGCCAGTGTACGGGGGCAACCAGCACCTTTTAATCCAGTATGTCATGTGCTAAGACTTGGAAGCTGAAAACCCCAGGTGCTTCCCGCCTTCCCCAGGGGAGGAGGAATGCCAGGTCTATGGTACAAGCAGGTTACTGGTGCTGCAAGGAGCATGGTGCGTGACTGTAGGACAGGGCTAGCCCCAGCAAGCAGTTACATGCTTTAGCAACCTGGCAATGTCAGCCATGGCTGCTGCAGACAGATAGGCATGAGGAGCTGCCTCGGCTAGAGCCACTACCTCTGAGAATGCAGATTTGATTGTAGCACTGAAGCTAGCTAATTCTTACATATATCAACAAGATACCCAGTTATCTTCAGGTACCATTTTTATATTGGGAAATGTAATACGTTCATTGCCATTTACCTCTGCTCTTCTTTCTCTTTCTAGCTGCATTCCAGATCATAGGCTTGGTCATCTACCCGGTGAAATTCACTGAAGACATTCCCCTGTCAGGAGATAACATGTTCAGCTGGGCCTATGGCTTTGGTTGGGCCAGCACTGTTGTGGTCATAGGCTGTGCGTTCTTCTTTTGCTGCCTCCCCAACTGGGAAGATGAAGTCCTAGGAAACATCAAGCCTACCTATTACTACTCCTCCCCAGAGAGAGCACCATACTTAAACTGAACGGTTAAAGCCAAGAACATTCAACCATCACAGCAGCAGAGGTGTGTGGTACCTCTGTCAGTTTGGACTGATTATCAGAGACTGAAAAACTTGACCTTACTTCTCCAGACAATTTCTTGCTGATTAATTAGTTAAAACATTGGCATCTTTAAGCAAATAGCTTTTACCTGAAGTATAGGTTTTATGTTCTCATGTTGATTCTGACTGGGTGGCTTACTTGCACCTTCCCTTCTCAACTGAGTCATCCTTATTTTATTCAAACTTTTGCATGTGAATAAAGATGTGTTTCATGTGTAGAAAGGAAGAGGCAAGATTTTAAACAACCCATTAGAGGGAGCCACATGTTACTTTGCCTTCACCTCTAACAAAATTGCCTTAAATGGAACTAGAATACCCCACAATCTTCCAAAGTTTTCTCTTCTACCAAAGTCAGTTCCAGGGAAGGAACTTCTTGAACCTATTGCAGTCACCTGCTGCCTAAGGATCTGATCTCATTCCTGTTACTGGACTGTTGTTGACTAGTATTTGAATTAAAGGGAAAATATAATTAAACTTTATTTTCCAACAATTAGTGCTGTTGGATGGGATAATTTCTAAAGAATGGAACTGGTCTGTGCAGCAGTGGCTGATGTCATTCTCATTGTGGCCACTGCAGGACTTGTGATGGAGCCACATATAATTTAACGTATATAGTCACAGAGAGAAACAATAAGGAATCAATAAGCTTTCAGGTGTTAAACCACATACATTTTTAGATGGCATTTGTATGGTGCTCATTTAGGAAATACCTTTTGAGAAAAGCATACACTGCTTTGTCTGCCTTTCCAGAACTGCAGTGTGTTCATTAGTGGCTGTGCTTGGAGGCGAGTCCTAGTGGAAGGTTTGTAAAGCACACTGGGGGTACTCCAGAGTTTAGTATACTTGGGGATGCTTTGTGAGTCATCCAGGGTGAACAGGTAAAAAAAGAGAGTCCTGTAAGCAATTTACATATGCAAACTCCATCCAGATACCCATCTGGGGGAGTAAGCTAGCTGGTTTCTAGCTTGTGTTTCAAGAGCTAGACAAGTATTCCAGCAAGGCAGAGCTGTGTCTACATTTGTTTATAGGGCTGCAGCAAATTTTATTATGGTCTGTAATCTTTGACAGAGCTTTCTTCAGGGGGAGAAGAAAGAGGCTCGTTTGTGGAGCTCCTCTTTACACCTATGAGGGAAGTAGCCCCAGCAGAGACAGATTTGAGGGGGTACAGTTAAGGTGGAAATTACTCAGTGTAACAAGCTGCTGAGGACTTACTTCTCACTACTGCGAATGCAGCTCTTAGAGGGCAAGTGTGTGGAAGTGTGTATTTGTGCACAGGTATGAAGCAGAATTTATAAAGCATTAATAAGCATACTGTAAAGCTGATTTAGAGTTGAGTTTGTTTCCAGTGCTCAATATTTCTTGTATTATACATTTTATAGCTTTCTGATTTGTTACTTGGTAATTTCAAACTGTCAAGTGACCTCTGGAGGTCCCTTCCAGGTCTGTATTTTGTAACTGCAGAGCTTAAACACTTGCAGAGTTCAGAACTGTGTTAGGAACTCGGTTGTGGCACAGACAATGAGCTTGAGTTCAGAGTTCTGGCTGAAGAAGAGAATCCTGTGACAAGTATCTTTCCTTTCCTGTGCAGCACTGACTAGTGGGGAGTAGTGTGTAGTCTTACCTGTACCATGAGGGATTATCGATAGTACCTACTTCTAGTGAACTCAAAACCCAGCAGAGAATCCCAGCCTTGGATTGCTAAAGCTGAAAAGAAGAAGATAGGAGAAAACCTTCCCTGAGGAAGGGCAGGTTGATGCAGTAATAGAGTCTAGCCTAACTGGAGTCTTTTGTATTGTTTTTTTATAAGCATTGTCATAACTTGTCAAAAAAAGCACAAATGTAAAATAAACTTGGCTCTGAGCGTACTGGGAGGGGCAGAAGCATAACGAGTGTGTTAGGTCATTCAGATGTTCTGGAGAAAGCTATTGCAAATAGTCATTAATTACTCTCAAGTGATACTAATGTATGTGGCACTCCTTTCCAATGTGGCGGCTTAATTAAAAGTGTTTTTAACTGATGGTTGTAGAAACTCAGTGTCTGTGATTCATGGATTCATTTCATAAACTTGAGCAAATAGTCTTTCTTGCATTCTCTGAATGTGATTGTCAGTATCTGCAAAGTGGTTGGCTAATAAAATTAAGACTTCATGTCCAGAAAGCTTGAGTAGACCCTGCAAAATGTGTCTGAACGCTTACATCAGCAGTGTCAGGCATAGGAAGCTCTGCTAAGCCAAAATACATCACAGCTTGAGGGGGGAAGCACATTTGAAACACGTGGTCTGTAGGAGGTCTCAAATGCAGGGAGCCTGGTTTGCTGGGTGCTTTTGTAATCAAAACTCCCACAAGTACTTTTCTTACACTGATTGAGAGCTACATAGGAAAAAAAAGAGTACTCTCCTGCTATCTTCAGTGGTAGACTCTACCTGAACCTCACATACTGTGTCCCATTCTGGTGTCCCCAACATAAGGACACAGAACTGTTGGAGTGAGTCCAGAGGAGGCCACAAAGATGATCTAACAGCTGGAGCACATTTGTTTTGAGGACAGGTTGAAGGTGTTGGGGTTGCTCTGCTTAGGGGGACCTTAGAGCTGCCTTCTAATACCTGGCAGGGAACTACTGGAGGGTTGTGGAGGGACTTTTCCCAATGAGATCTAGCAATAGGACAAGGGGAAATGGTTTTAAACTGAAGGAGAGGAAGTTTAGACTAGACCTGAGGAAGAAGGATGGAGACTCTGAAATTGGCTGCTGCTTTCCTTGGAGGTGTTCAGGGTCAGGTTGGATAAAGCCTTGAGCAGCCAAGTCTTGTTAAGAGGCATCATTGCCCTTGGCAGGGAGGTTGGTCTGCATTGAGCTCTGTGCTGGTGGCATTTGTATCTTGAACTCTTTCTTCTTCGCTGTTTTTACAGAGAGCAACACTCCTGTCAGCCACCACTGTTGTAAAACAGCCTGTGGCTTCTGATTTCTGGAAAGACAGGTTCATCGGTCTCCTAATTTGTTTATAGCCATCGTTGTCTTTAAACGTCACAGTTCTAAAACACACCACCCTGGATTCTGGTGGCTGGCCTGTTCCTTCTGGCTTTTTTTCCTCCTGCCCACTCTTTTAATTGGTCTTAATTTTAATTGCTTGATTAAGGAAAATATTTTTGTTC
>VZRI01007105.1:1207773-1230550 GCA_013397515.1 Upupa epops | reverse complement strand
AAAAGAAGAAGGGAAGAGAGGAAGACAGAAAATAGGCAAAAGAAGATAAAACCACCCAAATACCACTAACAAAAACATCTCAAAACTCACCATACAAAAAACACTAAACAAAGAAGGCAGGAGTGTGAAGAATGCAAACACACTGCAGAAGGGGGTGGATGGGGGAAAAGAGGGAGGAAGTCTGAACTGAATATTAATGGAATAAAAGAAGCTCATACAAGTTGTTCCACGCAAGGGACTTCACAAATAGCATTTGAAAAACAACTGAAGGCCATAAGAAAAAACACAAGTCCCTACCAAAATGCTTAGTGACATACGCTAGGGATATGAAGAATAGTAAGAATGAGTTTTCCTGCAGCAAAAGTCAGCCCAGGCCCAGGTATGATAGCACAGGACAGAGGACACTTCTGTATTACTAGGAGTTTGTACTACAAGGCAATACTATATGGTGTAAGTTATTGTATCTTCCTGTGTTCTCAGTCTTTGGCCTCATATAATGTCCTTACAGGGGTCATAGAAAGACATGGTATGAGTTAGCCTTGCAGCAGTTCTTACAGTATTCTACGGACCCTATAGACCCTTACAGCAGACTTCCTGTTAAAGGCAGCTACAGGAAAACTGGGAATGGTCTCTCCATCAACAAGTAGCGATGAGGGGGAACAGTTTTAAACTGAAAAAGTACATATAGGTTAGACAACAAGAAATTCCTCACTGTGAAGGTGCTGAGGCACTGAAACAGGTTGCACAGGGAGGTTGTGGATGTCCCCACCCTGGAAGTGTTCAAAGCCAGACTGGATGGGGCTTTGAGCAACCTGGTCTACTGGGAGGTGTTCCTGCCCATGGCAGGGGGCTTGAAACTAGATGATCTTTGAGGTACCTTGCACCCTTAAAGCATTCTGTGATTAACACAGACAGCTACCCGCCTCACATAAGCCCACTCTGACAATAGAGAGAGATTGAGTAGTTTAAGAAACCTGTTACCTAAATCACAAGTCCCTACAAAACAAGATTTATAGGGTGTTCTCCAGGCCTCTTGCAGTGCTGCCATCCCTGTATTTCTTAATTCCACATTAATTTACCAAGGGTGGCTATGTAGCTAATGAATTAATTGCTTTTGAACTCAATCTGTTTTCCTGAGGTTCTAAACCTGTGCACTTCCCAGTGCCAGTCCCAGAAAGATGCTGAGGGATCACTGTGTATTAGGGCTAAATTTCAGCCTCACTCATTGCACTTCCAGAAACCAGGCTTGGCACAGCCAAGTGCTCACAGCATAAGTCCTTGTGTGCAGAGCTACAAGGGATCCAAAAAACAGCCAAATCCATACCCAGCACCATTCAAATTCTGAGCAGTTGGAAACTAGCCATGATTACGCCTTTCAAAAAGAAGTGTGAGAAGTTGCCTCAATACATCTCAATAATTAATAAATCTGAAGGACTAATGATCTAATTGCAGATACCCTGAAAACAGAGAAAGTCTAAATTAATCAGCATGTTTGCAGCCTAATTGCTCTGAGCATTTGCTTTCCAAACAATGGACTTGCTCTGAGCTGACAAACACCCAGTGCAGCAAAACACATCCCTTACTCCAGCGCTCCAGTATCCATGTGGACCCAGGCACCGGCTAGCATAGAGCTATGAGTGATGGGCTACTGGAGATTCATTACTGCTGAAAGTTAAAAGGACATGTTATTCTGTCCTCTTTCATTTTATTTTGCCCTTGGGAGACTGAGCTTTGGCACCGCTCACAGTGATGTTAGGAGCTGCCTCTGCAGCAGAGCACCACAGACCCTCAGCCAGCTCCAGGAGCCCACCAGGACCCTCTGGCAGTGGGTGGTGTTAGATGAGAGAGCAGATGGCACATTCTGTGCTTCTGCAGCCCACCCTGCTCCCTTCATATGTTCAGCTGCCTGTATCACGAGAGGAAAGAAAGGAGAACAAAACCAAAGTGCAGCAATGGAGACAACAAAGGAAACTTGAAAGAAATAGAGACAGGCCCCAAAGATCCTGTAAAACTCTAGGAAACACAAAACCATGTGGAAATGAGGCATAAAAAATTCAGGCTGGAGCAATGCAGCTGATGAATTAAAAAAAAGAAGACGGCAACCACAGCCACTCACCAGCTGACATAGCATCTGAGAAATACATTTCTTGTCACCACACTGTTTAACAGATGAAAAACTATACCCAAACTTTAAAAGTAGAGGATTTGGAAACAGGAGAGGTTTCTCAACCCAGTTTGGTTTTTCTTACAGCAGTAGAGCTGGGTTTGTCAACTCAAGGTAACACTTCCCTACAGCTGCGGCATGACACTGCTGCTTAGTTTCACAGCACCACTGTTGTGCAAAGGTGACTTCCATAGGCAGCAACATGCACAGTCAGAGCATCTCAGAGCCATCAGGGAGCAGGACAGCTCAGATTTCATTAGACTGCCTCAAACGAGCATGAGGCATCACCTTGCCCTGTGAAAGTGAAGCAGCAAGTAGAAATGCGCTCCAGTCTCTCCCAGGTCAAAATAATTAGTGATAGAACAAGACGGAACAGCCTCAAGCTGCACAAGGGGAGGTTTAAGCTCGACATTAGGAAAATAATTTCACAGAAGGCGTCATCAGAAATGGGAACTGCCTGCCTAGGGGGGTGGTAGAGTCACCATCCTTAGATATCTTTAAGGATCGTTTAGACATGGTGCTAAGAGAGCAGGTACAATGAGAGGAGCTACAGAAAGTCAGGGACTGGAGAGACATCAGAGAGAAAACAATGCAAGAGGTTAAAAGAAAAGCAGGAGAGAACAGAGATTAACAGGAATAATACTATGGAGGGATTAAAGAAAGGTAATAAAAGTCTGGTCAAGTGAAGTTGGAATTCAAATCAGCCGAAAGGGAACACATCCTGGGAAGCGTGAGTAAAAAAGGTCTGAAAAAATATCTGGGAAGTTTGGAAAGAAGCAAAGTCACATTAGTCCTAGAGCCTGCAGTTATCAGCAGAACTACCGCTCAGCTTTACTCAGCCAAGTGTAAGTAATTCCTGCTTAATAACGGTTAGGTGTGTGACCTATAAATTCAAGGAGAGCCCTGTGAATTTGCAGAGCAGAACCAGGAGTTTCCAGCAGCAGCTCTTTCTAGTAGCAGAAGCTTTTCCCCTTAGTTACACCCCTCCTCTGCTTAGAGTTTTTGCCTATTTATACAGACACAGCCACCACGAGAGGGCAACCGCCACACACGGCGTGGGCTGCTCCCACAGCCCGGGCTGCGCAGGGTTAATGCCGAGGGGGGAAAAGCCTGTGTGAGAAGTGGGTTGGACAGGACGCTTAAGTGACATTTTCCTGGGTAAGTACAGAACGTCCCTCTTCAAAAATACAAACTGATGGGGTTTGTTGATTTCTTCTTTTTTTTCCAGAGCAATTCCTGAATACTAAAACTTAAGACATCTACACAAAACTTGTGTTAAACGAGATACAGGGTAAAGATGCTGGCATCATGCTTCATTCTGCCTGTGGTTTTCATGTTACTTAACAGTTACCACAATCCTCACAGTGTTTGGAGACATCAGTGAGCAGGCAAGAAGTTCCTGCTGCATACGACCACTTTATTAAATAAAGCAGCGCTATTCTGACCTACAAACTATGACACTCTGCCACCTCTGTTAACCAGAGCACTTTTGCAGATGCTCACACAAGACTGACCAGAGGAGGTTTCAAACTCCAAACAAACATAAAGCACCAGACCAGCAATGCTTTGTTACCCACTAGAGAGCTGCACACAGAGAGCCACAGGGCTGACAGACTGAAACCCTCCCCAAGTTGTGTCAGGCAGCACTGGCTCAGACCTAGAGGTTTACTCTTCCCAAAACCCGAATGAGGATAACTTGGCCTTCAGCCCAAGCTGCAGTCTTATGTGCAGGATACACTGGCTGTGGACACGTTCCTATATACAGATTATTCAGAGCAGACTGGTCCACCCCAGCGCACAGGCTGTACCCAGCATCTTAGTGGGAGGAGAAAAGGGAAGTCACATTCTCTTGGCCCACAAGTTTTCTCTGAGGTTTTCTCACAGCACAGAGATGAGCAAAGCTGACAACTTCCCACTTTCAAAATCACATTGCAAAAAGTGTGGTGGTTGCAGGGGAGGCCTGAGTGTTACAAAGAACCTACATAACCAGTATGACAGCAGACATCTATAAAGATGTGCATGAGGACACCAGCAGCATGCTTTTGGGTTTTGTTAAGAAGCCACCACTCCAACTTGAGAGTGACTACAGAATAATCATTAAGTCACTGCTTTTCCCCTGTCCCAGTGCCCGTGCAAAACTAGAAGGAATTTTATTCATCAAATGATGCATCACTTCACCTACTTACTTCACTAAATGGGTCAAAGCAAGAAAGACCCATCAAAATGGGGTTTTCCCTCCTTGCTTATGTTGTTTCAGTGTTGTCCAATGCTTCACTAATGAAGCATTTGCTTTGTTAGGCAGCAAAACACAGCTTAAAGCCAACTGTTTTATCTTCCTTAGAAATCTTGCTCCACTCAAATTGCTTATTTCTAGCATCTTTTCAATACAAACCAGTTGGACATGTCCTGGCTTGTGCAGCTTGCTAGTAAATCTGATGAACTGCCACACCGTTAGGAAATATATGGTCCTGTTTAACAGATCTTAATCTAAGTATTCATTTAGTCCTTCCGAAGGCTGGGAGATAAAAACGAGCACATTCCTGACCAAGAGTTACTGTGTGCTGAGGAACGTGAAAAAACAGCATGGAAAAAGTTAACCTAGGTAACAGGTAAGAGAAATCCCACCAACAGGCACCTCATGCAATGGGGTTTCTAAATCTGTTCAGGTTCCTGCAGATGCAAACCTTCACAGGCCTTCAAGTTTTCAAGTGGTCTCTTTTTTTAACTGTAGTAATAAAGCCTATTGCTTCATCTCAAAAGAGAGGCTTCTCATAAGTTTAGCAATGCAAAGGTACTAGAACTACTTCCAAAATAAAGAAAAAGTCTAAAATGCAGAGAGATTGTTCAGTCTGGAGAAGAGGAGGCTCCGAGGCAACCTTATTGTGGCCTTCCAGTACCTGAAGGGGGCTACAAAAAGATGGAGAGGGGCTTTTCAGGATCTCAAGTAGCAACAGGACTAGGGGGAATGGAGCAGAGCTGGAGATGGGTAAATTTAGACTTGATGTGAAGAGGAAGTTCTTTACCGTGAGAGCGGTGAGGGCCTGGAATGGGCTGCCCAGGGAGGTAGTTGGGGCCCCATCCCTGGAGATGTTTAAGGCAAGACTGGATGAGGCTCTGGGCAGCCTGATCTAGGGTGAGGTCCCTGCCCATGGCAGGGGGGTTGGAACTGGATGATCCTTTGGTCCCTTCCAACCCTGACCGATTCTGTAACTTCTTCCCAATGAAGGTGACGGGGCACTGGAGGGGGCTGCCTGTGGGGGTGTGGAGTCTTCTTTTCTGGAGACATTTGAAATGCTTGGACTTGGTCTGGGTGATCCTGCTGTGGCAGGGGGATTGGATTGGATGATCTTTCCAGGTCACTTCCAACCCGTAATGTTCTGTTCTGTGATCTGGTCTAGGTGTCCTGCTGTGGCAGGGGGATTGGACTAGATGATCTTTCAAGGTCCCTTCCAATACCTGATGATTCTATGATTGGATGTATGGATGAGCTGTGACAGGTTCAGACTCCTGAAGCAGCTGCTGTGGCAAAGCTCTCAGGCAGGACAGCTCTTACCTCTACTGCAAGACAAGAAACTACCACTGGCTGCTCATAAGCACTTTACAGAATCACAGGAGTTGCAAGGGATCAAGAGATCAAGTCCAACTTTGCAACAGCATGAAAAAGAGCCAGGCTAACAGCAGGCACATTCACACAGTTTTTCCAGGAATTCCCCCAAGCCTTTCTAATTTTTTCGGTAACATCTTTGTTTTTTCCATGCTATCCTCCTTAGGTTGCATCCCAAAGACAGAGAATTGTTGGCTTGCAGCTCCACTCCCTTGGTTTCCCTTATATCAAAATCTTAGCAGATAGCCCAGAAAGCAGCTCAATTATTTAATAAATCTCAAAATATTCTTTTAGCTCCAATATAATTTCTTCAGATTAATCACTCTGCAGCTCCTGAGTAGGTACAGATATACAGATATATACAGGCATGCATAAGCCCAGCCAAAGAAGGTGCTTTGCAGCTGCACCATCAGACAGGAGGAACGGCTCCCTCCCCTGTGTATCTAAGGTGGATATACCAAATCATTTTCTGCTCTGATCCAGTCAAGGGACACAAGTCAAAGACTTGTTGTCTCAGAGATAAGGAGCCAACTGCTGCCAAACTGAAGTCAGTGAAAGGAAAGCCCTGTGAATTTGGAAGGAAATTAGCTGAAAGGTGGGGCTCACCACAACGATCTCTGATAACCAGGTTCCGGCCTTCCTTCAGGTGGATGGTCAGCAGGTAGGCAAAAGGGCTGGGCAGGTCGCTCAAGCAATCGTTTGCCTCCTCTAGAGCCTAAGGAGAACAAAGAAATCAGTCACCACTGCTCACCTCCTCCAGCAGACCATGACTGAAGCAGGTGTTCTCTCACTTGGGCAGAGAAAGTTCTCATCTTTCTGTTGAACAAACCTTTACGAAAAAACAACACAAGATTTATTTCTCAGGTTTTCTTTCATTCTGCAAAGAGCTAATTGTCAGCATCAGGTACATTCTACAAAGCAAGGAGGGCTACATCTGAAAACAACTGCTAATATTAATGGTCATAAACGCACACTCTGCTTTTCCAAGTCCTACCATTGCTGCAATTTTTTCCTCCTGTTTCTTGAGCATTCATAGACTATCTCAAGATAGACTATGATATCTCAAGACACACTCTTCATAGAGTTTCTCAAGTTGGAAGGGACACATAAGGATCATCGAGTCCATCTGAACACAAGCCTCAGGCCTCGATGTTGGGACCATCTCTGTTCAAAAGCTTTATTGATGATCTCTATAAGGACTTAGTGTGCATCATTAGTAAGCTTGCAGATGACACCAAGTTAGGTGGGACTGTTATCTACCAGAGGGTAGGGCGGCTCTTCAGAGGGACTTGGATAGATTGGAGCAATGGCCAGTGTTAATGGCATGCGTGTCAGTAAGGCCAAGTACCAGGTCCTGCACCTGGGCCACAACAACTCTATGCAATGTTACAGGCTTGGGGAGATGTGGCTGGAGAGCTGTGTGGCAAACAGGGACCTGGGGGTTCTAACTGACAGGAAGATGAATATGAGCCAGCAGGGTGCCCAGGGGGCCAAGAAGGCCAATGGCATCCTGGCTTGTATTAGAAACAGTGTGGCCAGCAGGAGTAGGAAGGTTATCATCCCCCTGTATTCTGCACTGGTGAAGCCACATCTTGGGCACCTCAATACAAGTGAGGTGTGGAGGTGCTGAAGCAGGTGCAGAAGAGGGCAATGAAGCTAGTGAAGGGCCTAGAGAAAAAAATCTTATGAGGAAAGACTGAAAGAGCTAAGCTCTTTAGTTTGATGGAGACTGAGAAACCAGCTCACCTGAAAGGACCTTGTGGAGAGGCTGGTGCTGATCTCTTCTCACAAGCAATTAGTAATAGAACAAGAGGGAATGGGTTCAAACTACAACAGGGTAGGTTTAGACTAGATATTAGGAAGAATTTTTTCACAGAAAGGGTGGTCAAGCACTGAAATAGGCTACCCAGAGAGTCGCCATCCCTGGATGTGTTTAAAGATCGTTTGAATGAGGTGCTGAGGGATATGGTTTAGGGGTGAACTTGTAAGGTAGCGTAGACAGTTGGACTTGATCTCAGGGGTCTTTTCCAACCAGTCATTCTGTGAACTCATCTGACGACCTCTTGAGGAAATGCACAGTTCACAAAGCTGCCAAGAGGACAGCATTTCTTTATGCGGTTCAAAAGAGAAATGAAGCAGTGGGCAAGGCTAGTTAAGAGCTTTTGCAGTTACACACTCCAGAAGATTCTTGTTCATTATAGATGGTGCCAGGGTTAAACATTTTAGCATCATCCAGCTTGCATGTGAGTGGAAACAGCCTCTGGAACAGCACTTGAGAGGGTATCAGAAGGCAAAAGTAGAGATGCTCCCCCAGAACGTACAAACACATTTTACATGAGAAGATGTGTCTGAACAGCCAACTCTTTTTCGTGCTGCCCTAAAACTGGTTTTGCTATCCATCAAACCCTACAGCATGTTAAGGTATTTGCTATCTTCATTTTACTCCAGTTTGTTCCTAGGCTGCTAGTTGAGTATTTATGTTGATGCTATTTATGTTAGCTACCAGCACAGCATAAAAGTTATAGAGTACTTAAAAAGATTCAGAATAATTGGGTCTATTTAAAACATGACTAGCAAGTTTTGCACTACTGGAAAAAAAACAAAGAGCTCCAGGAACAACAAAAGCACAAAATTACCATGAAACCAAACAAAAAACCCAACAAACCTACACTGCAGAGATATACAGGCATCTTCTTCACCTGCTGGGTATTTCCATCTGTAAGTAGCAAAGAACCTACACCAAGTGAAATAGTGCTCCTGGTAACATTTCAAGACACTCTAAAATCAAGGGGCTTACCATTTGATCATCAAAAGTTTGAGATGATGTGGAAGAGCTTAGGTCCATTTCTCCACAAGGGTACTATAAGAAAAAAAATACAATGATTTAGAGAAGAAAGGGATCAAAAACACACTCCTGGTATCAGTTGAGAAAGTACTCACAGATAGGTACAACCAGTGAAATTCTTTTCCTTATAGAACCTTCCACTCCATAACTGAGTTATACATTTTTTTTTTGCTGTTTTTTTTAGACTCTTGAGTTTAATGTATAGAAAAACATAAGTGCCTGTTTCTAGCTACAGGAATAAATTCTTCTCCCCCAGCAGAGGCCTGTCCTTTGGTGCAGACTGGGAGATGAGTGGCTAGAGGGCAGCCTGGCAGAGAGGAACCTGGCAGTACTGGTCAACAACCAGCTAAATATGAGTCAGCAGGGTGCTCAGGTGGCACAAAAGGCCAACGGCATCCTGGCTTGTATCAGGAATTGTGTGGCCAGCAGGACCAGGGATGCAATTTGCCCCATGTACTGGGCACTGGTGAGGCCTCACCTCAAGTACTGAGGGCAGTTCTGGGCCCCTCACTTCAAGGAAGAGATTGAGGGGCTGGAGCAGACCTAGAAGAGCAATGATGCTGGGGAAGGGTCTAGAGGGAAAGGCTGATGATGAGAGGCTGTGGGAGCTGGGATTGTTTAGACTGAAGAAGAGTAAACTCCAGGGGGGAACCTTCTCCCTCTCTACAACTACCCAAAGGGAAGCTGTAGTCAGGCAGGGGGTCAGACCCTTCTCCCAGGCAACTAGTAACAGGATGAGAGGGCAGGGCCTGGAGCTGTGCCAGGGGAGGTTTAGGCTGCATGTTAGGAAGCACTTCCTCATAGAAAGGGTGGTCAGACATTGAAATGGACTGCTCAGGGAGGTGATGGAGTCCCCATTCCTGAAGGTGTTTAAGAAAAGACTGGACACTCAGTGCCATGGTCTAGCTGCTGTGATGACAGCATAGGCTGGACTGGATGATCTCAGAGGTCTTCTCCAGCTTCAGTAATTCTGTGATTCTGTGAGATCCTTTCCACAAACTCTCCCAAAGCCTGAAGGTTATTGCATTGCAGCCAGTGACTTACAGCATCAGCAAGGTAATGCCAACCTCTATTCTTGAACACAATTTTATTTGCTAAATCTCCAAGAGTCATTGCCAAGACTAAAAGAAAAGTTCAGGGTAAAAGTGAAAGAAACAGTCAAAGGGGAAAAAAGATGTCGCAAATGTGCTTCCCCCTCTCTTTCCGCAGTAACTGAAGGACTGGATGCACTTTTATCTGGTCCCCAGCACTGGAGATGAAGTCACAGAATCACAGAACATTTCTTTCCAAGAACTGACTCATCCAAGAACTTGAGGCTACAGAAGCATGGTGTCTAGACTGTGTGGATGCCCAGAAGGGATTCACTGGTCAAGATGCCTCTGATGCTGTTTTGACTGCTAGAACAGTCTATGGTCATTCATTTTTTCTGAAGAGGTCCTACATGCCTAGGCAAATTTCTGGGTCTAACGCAAGGCAATCACAGCCTATTCAAAGGCAAAGATTTATGCTAAGAATAACCTCAGTCTGCAGAAATGCACGCAAGGTGGAATTCGATCCTCCTGTGAAAACGCTGCTCTGTGCAGTGTGGTTACATCCACATCTCTCAGATGAGAGCTGTATTGTGTGCAGCACTATACAAACAGAGAGAAAGAACCAGCTCCTGCCCCAAAGGTCATAAATCTTAAGAGATACTGATATGCTGGAATAAATATAAATACACTTTTGTGTAATTGCCCTCCTCCTCCCCTCAGATACATACAGTGCATATCAGGAAGTACAGTAATCCAGCACTGCAAGTAGAATTTCACTTGCGTGACAGCCCAAATTTAACATTACGGTTCCCACAGTAATAGTAATTCTGCCACCTTGCAAAAACACATTAAAAGTAGAAAAATTATCATCATAAAGAGCAGCAGAAGAGTTTTCTCACACAAGAGAGCTGAGTTACAGCTGCTAGGGGAACCCTAACTTTGAATTTCCTGACTAATATGCATAAAATCTCACTTGAGTGCATTAATCCAAGTACTTCTAGTCTGGCTTCACAGGAATCTCCTTCAGGCACCATCACTGGCACCGATAACGGTTTCTCTTTACAGCTTGTTTTACATGGCATAAACACAGAATCAAAGCAATGTGCTGAAATTATAATAATAAAAAAGTACTGCTAGCTTGGTATCATTTATAATAAAAGAACTACCCTCAAATTTATGATTTCGTCTTTATCCTGCTTTGTGTTTTCTTGCATCACATCAACAGACTTTGAACAAAGATGATAATTATAAATTTTAAAAGCTTGTTTTATTCATTTTAGCTCCATGTAATGTAAATTGCTATTATTCTAAGCAGTTAATCACAATGAGATCACTGAATACAGAAGAAAGCCTCACTGAAAATAAACTCCTGAAATGTTTATTTTTATCTAAGTACAGCACTGTTTCTGAACATTAAAATATAAAGAACTGTGGCCTTATCCATCAAGAAGGGCACAGTCCCAAACCAATCTGTGTCAAAAGAATCACCTAATGCTTTACATTGGAAGTGACCACAGAGATCATCAAGTTCTAACTCGATGCTGTGGGTACTGATGCCTCTCACCAGATCAGGTTGCCCAGAACCCCATCCAATCTGGCCTTGTACACTTCCAGGGATAGGGAAGACACAACCACCCTGGGCAACCTGCTTCAGTGCCTCAGCAACCTCACAGGGAGGAATTTCTTCCTAATCTCTAACCTAAACCTACCTTTTTTGAGCTTGAAACCATCTCCTTTGTTGTAGCACTAGAGTCTCCTGTAAAAAAGACCCTCTCCAGCTTTTCCATAACCCCCTTCAGGTACTGGGAGGCTGTTATAAGGTTCCCTTGGAGCCTTCTCTTTTCCAGGCTGAACAGCCCCAACTCTCAACCTGTGCTCATAGGAAAGGTGCCCCAGCCCTCTAATCATCCTTGTGGATGATAAAACAAGAGTGTGTGTATACATTTAGATATATATTTATATATATATATATATATAGAGAGAGAGAGAGAGAGAGAAAAATAATCAGTTGAACTTTCTTCTTGACAAGAATTACAGCCTGTATCTCCTCTATGTCCTCTTGCTCTCTGCAGAAGGATGATTCAAAATACAAGGGCACTGAGTGCATCAGTAGCAGGATGAGCCTCTGGGTTGTCAGTGAGTCACGGGAAGGTGTTAAGAAGGAGAAAAGTCACTGGTATTAGAGCACTTCAGCATTAATACAGGACCACAAACCTGACTGCAAAATGCAGACGTAATGGTACACCACCACCACCACCCCCCACTACCTGAGACAATCACGGAGGAATTCAATGCAACTTCAGTTGCTTCTCCACCCATCAGATTTGCCTTGCAGGGCTGCAGCATGCAGCAGATGAAGCAAACCTCTTAGGAAATGGAAATGTGGTAGCTGTGGTAAGAGCTTTTACTGGAGATGGTACACCCTGAGCACTGACAGCTCTGCACAGAGACTATAAAAACCACAAGCCCACGCTGAACTCAAGTGTGAGTCTCAGAAAGTATCTGATGATATTGGATGACCAAATGAAATAAGCAACTTGGGGCAGAGGGAATAAATCTCAACTTAGAGTTTTGCTTTTTTAGTTTGTTTTGTTCCAGGTATCTGCCTGTCTTCCAATTTACCTTACCCATCAGTGGATGATGCTCACAGAAGAACAGTACAAGCTAGCAATGTGCTCCTCACCGGAACCCCACCCAAAATAAGGAGACTAAAAACCTCTGAAGTAAACCATCCCCACCTGAGGCACACTGAGTGCAAATTTTGTAGCTGTTCAATGAAGTACCTGAAAAGCTGAATATTGAGAGTTGTGGCAAAATTAACATTAAAATAATTAAATGTGCTCCATATCCTGCATCTTTTCACTGCATTTTAAAGTTGTAATTGGAGGCAGGTTATGGGAAAGATGACAGGATATTCACATAGTGGGATGATTTGGTAAATACTAATAAAAGCAAATACTGAATTATTTACAGACACAAGGAGATACAAAAAATAGACAGTTTGGGAAACATTTAAACGCTGCAGAGAAACAGCCAGACTCAGATTGTGTGTCTGGAGGAAACGGGAAATTAAGCCACTGCATCGCCATACAGGTATCTTGTCCTACTAAGGACTCACAATTGTGCAAAGTCAGAACAAGATTTAGGATTAATTTAGTGCTGCTGCAATAAATTGTTGGATAGTGTTTCTGGAACAAACTGCTTCTATTACTAAAACAAGCTGGGAAAAAACTTAAAATAGTGATGTGTTCCTAATGTTCAATCATGCACTGCTACGCCTTGACTAAAGTTTAGGCACAGAAGCAAAATTAGCACAATAAGACTACTCTGTGTCTTACATAGACCTCTGAATAACTGTTCACTTGGTGAGCTCAAGCCATCATGGTACTTGATTTAACAACACTAAACTGGAAGTGATGACCGGTAGAATCATTAAGGTTGGAAGAGTCCTCCAAGGTCATCTAGTCCAACCATTAACCAAATGCCACTGTGCCCACTAAATCATGTTTCCTAGTGCCACATCTACACGTTTTTTGAACACCTCCAGGGATGACGACTCTACCACATCCATGGGCAGCCTGTTCCAATCCCTGACCACTCCTGCTGTAAAGAAATTATTCCTGATGTCCAATCTAAACCTCCCGTGGTGCAACTTAACCCATTTCTGGAGACATTCAAGACACGCCTGGATCTGTTCCTGTGTGACTTGGTGTAGGTGGTCCTGCTGTGGCAGGGGGATTGGACTAGATGATCTTTCAACGTCCCTTCTGATCCCTAATGATTCTATCATTTTCTCTCATTCTTTTGGTACTGATTGGGGAGAAGAAACCAACCCCCACCTCTCCACAACCTCCTTTCAGGTAGTTGTAATGAGCAATAAGGTCTCCCTTCAACCTCCTTCTCTGCAGACTAAATAACTCCAGTTCCCTCAGCTGCTCTTCATAAGACCTGCCCTCCAGGCCCTTCACCACCTATGGCTCTCTTCTTTGGACATGCTCCAGCACCAACATGTTGTGTCCAAAACTGAACCCAATACTCAAGATAAGGCTTCACTAGCACCGTACAGTGGCACGATCACCTCTTTAGTCCTGCTGGCCACGCTATTTCTGATATAGGACAGGATGCCACTCTTCCCCAAGACGTGTTGCATGAGATTGTGACAAAGTGTAGGACCCAGTATCTGGTCTCCTTAAGCTTCATACAATAGAGCTTGATCCATTATCCAGCCTGTGATCTGACACTGTGCATCACAACAGACTAGAAGCTAGCACTGATTCATAACAACACACAGGATTTGCAGATGCAGAACAAGCAAGCAGTTTTACATCAGAAAGAACTATTTTCCCACAGCAGCATTAGCCATCATTTTGAGCACAGAAATGTTAATTATCCTGTGAAATCACCACTCCCAAAGGAGGGTTTTAAATCAAAAGGGCTATTTCTCAGTTTTGCATCTCAGATGACTACAGAGAGCAGCTGCCATTAACTGCAACATCTAGGTCATGGCTAAGATGTCCTCAAAACAAGTTTCAAAATCTAACCTTCTCCAAGAAAACTCAACAGGCGCTATCTTTCTACAAAACATAAACCAAATTTTGCCTAAAATGTTTCATACAGCCACAATCTTCACCTGCTGTCTGTATTATAAAGCCATTGTGCACAACCCTGGGTTCCCCATTTTGCTCAGGCCAGGCAGGAATTACTGCTTCAGGTCAAACGTGAAAGCTACTGGACTCAGATCCTGCTGCTGATGGCACATTATGCCCAGTCACAGAAATACCAACCACAGAGGTTGCAGAAGAAAGGGAATGAGACAAGTAATGCAGATGAAACTTTCTTAGTTTTGCACCCCCTCTTTACAAACCCAAAGGACAGCGCTGAGCATGAGGCTGTGGATTCGGTGTTCTCCATATGACGCTTGTTTTGGTTAGCCAGGCACATCATTCACCCATCATCTTTCTCCTCTTGCCTTCATCTAGGTCTTGAGTGAGCAGATGGTAAGCAGATTTTGCTATACAGCAAACCTGGGGAAGCTGTATTTTGTACAATGAGGGTGGTGAAACACAGGAACAGAATGGCCAGAGAGGTGCTGGAGGCCCCATCCCTTGGAACATTCAAGGTCAGGCTAGACGAGGCTCTGAGCATCCTGATCTGGTTGAAGATGTCCTTGCTCACTGCAAGAGGTTGACTAGATGACTTTTAAAGGTCTCTTCCAACCAAATATATTCTATGATTCTATATTAACCAAAAAAAATATCACATCAAAAGACTAGCAGTACAGAGGGCTGCAGCACCTTTTAACTTAAACAAGCAATTCCAATACATACTCCAAATTTTTTGCAGTATTTACTGCTTGCAAAACAGAAAAAAATTTAAAGAGAAAAAGGAGCAGAATTCTTTCATAGCCCCAGACTGCCAGAAAGGAGGTCTGAGCAAGTCTCCAGTAAGTTGTCTATCATGTATGGTTTATGCTTATTTGTAAACCCCATTCATTCCTTGAATAGGGCCCTCTCCTCCATCCCTTTCTAATCCAGAGCCTCAGGAGAAGCACAAGCAGCCCAACATGAGCATGGCTGATGCCTCAGCACCTACCTCTGTCCCGTCGTCTGTCAGAGTGGTGCTCAGCCGGGAGTTCTGCAGAATCTCAAACAGGTCATCAGTGGATTGCCTCTTCCCGTCGGACGCAGGGCTGCCTGTGACTTGAGTGTCTGACTGGGGGACTATCACATCCATGCACGTCATCTGCCTTGACGCCCACGACCAGTCCTCTCCCACCAACCTTGCCGATGTGCTTCTGCTTTTCAAGGATGCCACAGTCCTGGAGAAGCTCTTGGGGGAGCAGCTTGACACCTGAGTACTTGAATAAGTAGTTTCTTCTTCTGTGAGAGTCTCCACCTCCAGCATGTCAGGCACAGACATGCTGAGGCGTCGGTCCAAGGAGTGGACCTTCCTCTCCACCATTTTGCTAGATCTCTTCTTTGTCTTCTTCACGCTGAGGTTCTGCAGGAAAGGTCTAGTTTTCTGCTTCAAAGATCCCCAGACAGACGGTTTATCCAAGTCCATTGCTGCAAGGGGAATCTCAGCAATGCCTCCTGCACAAAACAGCTTCAGCGATCCCCAGGGTGACTAAAAGGGACGTAGGAAGAAGGCAAGTCAATCACGAAAGTGAACAGCCGCTGAAGATTATGATTCATGTTGTCTCATCTTGAAACTTTCAGTCATTTTTCTAAACAGTTAAAAAACAAAGAACACCACGTTAGTAAGTGCTTCCAAATACAATCTGGTGGGTAGGTTTGATTATTTAGGAGGAAACAGCCAGAACAAGTGGTTAATCCTACACTAAAATGCAATGTCTGCCCACTGCTTTGTGACTGCTATGAGGAGACATTACATTTCTTCTGCTGCCAACTCCCGATTTGTGAAAATTGGAGATGTGTCCAATTTGAAAGTGTTTCTGTACAAAACTGACTGATGGGAGTTAAATCGTGATAATGCTAGCACAGGGAAAACACTGGAAAAGCTGGCACTGTAATTTCTGCTGATGGTTTTCCAGTCTGTATAGGGTATTTTTGGCTATTTCCTGGGCTACATCGATCCTTATGCACTGTGTCTGCTAGTGGACAAGCACAACACAAAAAAACAAACCCAGCTCTTCAAACTAAATGGCTGAGACTAAAGAGGACACACAGGATACAAGAAATCCCAGGTGAGACCCCAAAAACACTCCTTTACATTAACCTGTTGCCAGTGAAAGTCACTGCTGCACAATTAACTTTCCTTATAAAGAAGACAACTGAGTAAAAATGACAAGAAAGGACAGCTGGATTACTGACAGATTCTCAAAAATGTACTGGTAGTCTTTTATCTTTGAGTTGATTCGTGCTATAGGTGGGCACAAGAAGGAAAGAGCCAAACCCAAATCACCTACTACATCCGCATCCTAAGCAGCTGAACGGAGACCTCGGTGCTCAGGAATATTTTCACAGGCAGCTTCTTCTCTGGTTATCAGCCGAGCAACCATCCTTATTCTGTGAAGCAGAGACCATCAAATCATAGTGAAAATTCCAGAAGAAGCAAACTGATTCACACCTCTGTAGTTCCAAAGACACACGCACATTCAGAACTTACACTATACATGTCCTATATCCACCCATTAACTACATCACTGCTGCTTCCAAAACTCAGTGTATTGATGTTCTAGCAATTGCATGGTTGACCAAAAATTACTTATGCTGCTGTTTCTTGATCACTAGGGAAAACCCAGAACAAGCAGCAAAAATGCAACTGTTGGGTGAATCCAGATAGACAACTCTTTGGCTGCTTTCAAAGAAACCTGCTCTTACATTCATTAATTTGAATAAGGCACATAGCCAGTTAATTAATAACTTACTTAAATAATTTTATGACTAATGCCATCATACTTACAGTGTTTAGGCATCTTAGCAATACAGTTAAAGCATTTTTTTAAGCAGCTAAAGCTGTGCAAACCTCCCCTCATTAATCATATCTTTGCCAATATAAAGATCAGCAGCACTGTATTCCATACAAAAAATAATATGCTTTAATGGCACTGCATGCATTCACAAACAGGAACAAATTTTAACCAAATACAGTGTGCTACTATAGATATATTGGTTTAATGTAGTATTTTCAACTCTATCTCCAAAAGCCAGACCCAGTATCAAAGTGCACATGGACAAACTGAAATTATTTCTTCCTACAGCACCACTGAGAACCTCAAGGTTGTGTGAGACACACAAAGGTATAGCAGAGCTTTCTTCTCTCAATGAACCCGGGGTGAAGTGCAAAATGATCAGACAGAGAAGTAAAGAAATAAATGCCAACCCAAACACATTTGACTGGAGATGCAGGGATACCCTTGCTGGAGCAGCCCCTTATGCTCAGCACAAACTCACCAGAGATGTGGCTAGATTTGCTTATTAGTTAATAGCCTCCACTTGGATTCTTCCCTCTTTATGTAACAACTTGACAAGGAAGGTGCAGGTCTCCTTGGTAGCATCACATCACACGCCAATAACAAAAAGTATCAGCCTAAACACATTAGTACAAAGCAGTATGAGACACCCTGTTGGAGCTCATTTAAACAACTTGTCCACTGTCAGTGCTCTCTGCTTTGCTCACTACATGCACAGAAACCTGCTGAAGTAAAGACTCTAGAAATAAAGAAACGACCTAGCTCAACATCCACTTCCCAAGGACCTTACCGCTTCCTATTCCCTTTCTGTTATTCCCCACCCTTCTCATTTTGACAACCCACTGCTGGTTTTATTTTGTTTATTTGAGAGTTTGTTTCCTAGCAGCAGACTTGTTCCTGCAGGGTTTCCCAGTTACTTTCCTCCAGTTGACCATCTTTTCCAGTTACTTTCCTACTGTTGCTGAATAGAAAAGCCGATTCAGCAAGGATGGTTCTGGGATCATCCCATATCTCTGAAAGCCACCTGTATTTAACACAGAATAAGCAGAATCCTCCTTATGCCAGTTAAAGGGAAAAATAAACAAACAAACAAATAAAAATGGGGAAAAGTTCCTGGGTTTTGGTCAAGCCAGCAGGAATGGCTCCAACAACCTATCTCCTAGTAGCTCCCACTCTAACTCCCACACTGGGATAACACAGGTTGTCCCAGCTTGTCAGAACTGAGGCCATGAAAGATACAAGCCCATCCCTGAGTTACCCAAGAGTTTGTAAATACTCTGCCTCTGAACACCTGCCGAGGCTGTAACTTTTCTATTAGAAAGGTTGTATTTACAAAAAAAATAACCCTAGTTATAGTTACAATATACAAATAAAAATAAGCATAACAATCTGTTCTAATCTGGTAAAAGGGTAAATACTGTCTGAAAGGTAAATATGCTCTGACATCCAATGGCAATTTTTTCACTTCCTCAGTTCAAGCAGAAAAAGGTTTTCCCAAAAGAAGTCACTGGAAGATCAAGGATCACTGTTCTCGGGCTAGGGTGGCAGGATTCCTGGGGTACCCAGATTCTACGGTACCCCTGTGTCACATCAGCACATATTCATGTGCCCAACTGTCCCTCCTTCCTACACTAATTTTTCTTTGCATTTCTTTTCCATATTAAGTAACATCAATAGAAAACATAATTTTAAGGCGAGACACACTCTCCCTTGGTTATAAAAACTGTTTTCTTGGTAGTAAAATGTTGCTCACGTACTTCTTATCCTCCAGAGGCCAGAAGTTTTACCTCTTCCTTCCACAGCCTCAGAAGTTTGGTGCCAACCACATCACCAAATACTCCCTAAGTAACTACAGGGAAAAGTGCACTCTGCCAAATTCTTGGTCTCAGCTCGGCTCTCTGATCTTTCCCTGTACCAGTGGCGCATGGAAGCACAATGTGCCAACAGTAATTGTTCACAGAGAAACATTTCCTGCTATAACTTTGTTGTTGTTAATTTAATTGAATGGCTCCTTGTTCTTATATAATAAAAATTAAAAACTCATTTTAACCTATCTTCTTCAGCCTCCACTGTAATATACTGCTGCATCCCACATGCTCAGGATAATCCAGAGAGTTTAATCTCTTCCTTCAGAGACACTTTTGATTGCACCTGTCATGTTTACTATAGCCTTTTTTTTTTCACTGTCTCCTCTTAGGGGGCCAATAGAGGCAAGAAGGAAAAGGTTAGTGACAGAAAAGCTGATCACAGCTCCCTGTCAGACTGAAGTAACCAATATTTCTAGCATTTTATCCTCCTTTATCTATCTTCTAATTATCAGCACTGGGATCTTCTTCCTTGTTTTGGTTTCTCTCACTGTAACACTTGCTAGGTACTCCCTTAAATCATTATGATATTCACAACGAAATGATGTTTTTAGATGTTCTAACAGGTGGCTATGAGAGATTGCAAATGCCATTGAAAGCCTAGAGAAATAATTCTGCAATTCTACTTCACTTACTACCTCGGCAGGAAGCCAGCAAAGCCACAAGTGAGAAATACTGCAAGATGCTCTGAAAACATTATAGAAGTGCCCAATACAATTAAGCAGGCAAACAAAACCAAACTGATTTACATGTGGGAAATTACAGAATACATTGTCTTTCTTCACTAAGTAACCATTTGCTGCACACCCAGAAGCACTCACTGAAGTGCCCCCAAAACACTCCCTAAAACTCGTAGGCATCAAAAGCAGCAAGAAGATAAAAATGCGGCTGAGCACAACACCACTGCGTGTACAACTCCCATAATTCTCATGATCATTGCACTCAATTTGCTTATCCAATTAAGATGAGAAGGCTGGGTCAGTCTGCAGGCCATCCATCTTCCTAATGCCTCTTCGCTCAGTGTGTTTCCAGCTGTAGCTAAATGCTAGCCAGTGTTTAAACCCAACATTGCTGAGAATGCTAATGTGCATTAGAGGCTGTTGGAAAAACGTTCCTCACTTGCCTGCACCTTAATCCAGGTTCAGCCTGGAAGGAACTAATGAAACTTCCTCTCTGTAAAAACTCTACTGAATCTGGCTGTTCTGGCATAGGTGTTTCACCCGTCTCTGCCTCCCTGGCAGGGAATCCCTAGTTTTAAAACCAAATGTATGAGAGGCTGTACAAGTCACAATCAAAGCTAATTACACCTGTGTTAGGGAGAATAGTATTTGGAAACTGAATAATAAGTGTGTCAGCCCTTAGAGCTCTGATTTCTGATTTCAATGCACTGAGGAACAAGGCTGACATCAAGGAGGAGTTAAAAGAGCAGAGGGGAAATAGACTGAGATCCTAGTTTCACACCCTTCTTTTAGCTCTTTGTTATAAATTCCACCCTCTGGCCCTAGAAGCCATAAATTAAACCATTCCTCCCTGGAAGTAAAAGAAAAATATGAGGAAGATAGCTGTCAGCTGGCTAAACAGAAAACTGTGTGTGCGGGCTTGTTATTTCTATCACTAATAATACCAAGTACTTCAGGTTTGTCTCACTCCTTTGTTCAGAAAAAGTCAAACACGAATCAGTACTAAAAGTGGAATTACTATGCAAAAGAAACCTACACTTCCTTCTTCACAATTGGCTTCTTTCAGTATCTTGTCTGCAAATTTAGTGAACGTACTTAATTTAATTAAAACCTACTTAATAAACCTATTAAAAGCATCAACCACCACAGGGAAGAGAATACTATGCAAATAAAATAAGTCTTTGTTCAGAGTTACTAGTTTCTCCCGGAGCATTTCAAACCCAGCACCAGTTACACCCATACATGATATTTAAAGCATTTAAAAGGGAATGCACCTTAGCAGGGGCAGGATGACCCCTGGATTATCAACTCCTGCAAGTGCAGAGTATCCTTTGCATAAAAAAAAAAAGCAAGTTCCAAAATAAAAGTTTGATCTAGATGAGACTGGCGCCATTCCTCTCTGGGTATGATCACAGGAGCTAACAAGGGCCACTGAATTCAATAAATAGAATCATAGAAGGTATTGGGTTGGAAGGGACCCCTAAAGGTCATGTAGTCCAACCCCCTTACAACAAGCAAGGACATCTCTAACTGAGATTGAGATTTAGACTGGATTGAGAATGTGAGACAGCCTTTCTTCCTGCAGCTGTGTCTTAGAGCATATGACAAACACCTGAACTTAACTTTGGTAAGGAATCAGAAAAGCTCTAATCTCAGCCTGGTTTTGCACCAGCTAATTACCCCTGGGGAAATCAGTGTGAGAATTATTTTTAGAGCTGACAAGCACCAAAGGGAGTGCACTGCTCATGTGTAGCTAACGTCTTCATTGCACAGGCGACTGGCTGCGAAAGCAGGGTCACCTCTTGGCCACCTTCCAAACCTCACCACTGCATCTGAGCTTTAGCTTCCCTGCAGGGCTCCAAATGATACCAGGCTGTTGATGCAGACCCTGCTCCTCTATTACTCTCTTGTTACAGGCTCATTTGTGGAGCATAATGGGATGCTAAACTTAAATATAAAATGAAATAAAAACTTGACCTGTTACTGCCAACCGAATTAGCACAAGTGCTTCATGAAAGACAATTGTGTATGCTTCAGTGCTCGAATGGAAATAAGATGACCAAAAGAAACCAGCCTCATCTTCCTGATGTAAGCTGGAAGAGCTCAATGGTCTTTACAGAGGAGCACAAATGCTGTCTGGGGTGAATGCAAAGCTTAAGAAAAGCATGTGTGTTATATGAAGATAATACAGGCATCTTTTTTCAGCTTTAGGTTTGTTATTGTGGGGCTGAAGGGTTAAGAGGTCTCTGGGTTTTTAGGCTCTAGGCTTTTAGATCCCATGATTGGCTTTGCAGTTTTTAATTGGCTCAAATGTGACAAGCTCCATCTTTCACAAACACTTGAAATAAGAACTCTTCTTCTTCCACTCATCACCCGAGAGGAAGAGAGATGCTCTAAGTCCTTAGAGGCTCTTCTGCATAATCTGAAGAGCTTTCTTCTCAACATTTATGAGCAGGCAGTAACTACAAGAAGCAGCAGAACGACCAGCTGCTACAAGTCTCTTAAAATAGCACCTGATGGAGAAAGTTACTGAAAAAAACTCCAAATCTGCACCTGCCTCCAGATGGTAAAAGAATTGCTTTTGGTTTGATTCTGTCTACTGTAAAACAGATGAAAAAAATGATGAGTCTGTATGTATGGGGGGAAAGGAAGGAGGAAGTGTTTGGGCGTATTTTTACCAGAATATTTCACAAGTTCCTTCCACTCTTTCAGCTTCCTTCAAAATATTTTGGCTTGTAATTGTACCTGTGCAAGCCAGAAGGCCCCTTCAATCTTTTCAGACTAATTCATGGGACTGTACCAAGCTGTTTACAGTACTATCACACCCACCAAGCATCAGACCTCTCAGAGGACATGTATGCTCAAAGGTCCCCCTGCAGTCCTATACCTCAGGGGAAGATAAGCACATCAAATCAGACTCCAGGATCCTGGAGTGACAGATTCTGCCCTCAGAAAGCACTGTGCCATGTGCTGAGATTACACCAGCAGTTATTTACAACAGTTTCATAATTTCCCTCATTGTTCCAAATCACTATGGGAAATGTGGTACACCTAGAGCAACTGAAGAGGGAAAGCTGATGAGCAGTAATGGGAAGGAGAGATGTAGGTAAAAAGCTAATTAAAATAAATAAAATAGGGGGGGGGGGCTTATTG
>VZRI01007105.1:1178920-1207704 GCA_013397515.1 Upupa epops | reverse complement strand
TCTTCTCCCAGGCACAGGAGGATTAGGTTGGATGTTAGGAAGCACTTTGTCATGGAAGGGGTGATTAGATACTGGACTGGACTGCCCAGAGAAGTGGTGAAATCCCCATCCATGGAGGTGTTTAAGAAAAGACTGGACATGGCCTTTGGTGTAATGTTCTAGGTTGTGGTAGTGTCAGGTCATAGGCTGGACCTGATGATCTTAGAGGTCTTTTCCAGCTTCAATAATTCTGTGATTCCATTTATCAAAGCTTACATGAAGAGCAACACAAGATTAGAACAGTGACAGAGACCCAGGAGCTGAAGGATCTGGTGCCCATCTAGACGAGTTCCAATGGGAATCCAGCCGTGCAGCCATCGCATTCTCTCTCCTTCAAGCCCTTGGTCATCTCTCTCATAACAAAAGGAATATTTTTATAACAAGAGGTGCACAGAAATAGATCACCTCTTTCCATACCTCTCAGGAAAAACAAACCTAGGAAGGAAATTGGACACTCATTCCGACTGGAGGCCAAATCAGTTAGTGTCTCTTACTAGTGCTTGAGTCATATATTTAAATAAAAGTCGCTTGTGCCTATATGCAAATTACTTGTGCAAGTGCCAGTACTGCTCCCTAAATAACTGCTATTACTGTCACAACACTTACCAAAACTCAGTAACTATAGAGAAAGGATCTATTAAAAGCTCTGAGTGATTCTTTATTTAGCAACAACTTACCAAAGTGGCTCAAACAGAACACTTTTGATCCATAGAAATGGCCTGATACTAACTTGGACAAGACAAAAGCCTGTGCTAAGCTGTTATGGTTCATTCTTCCTATAGTCTGTTCCTCTTCCCAACACCATATGGCACATACCCAGGACAGGGCTTACAATGAAAGCTGGGTACAGGACAGTTGAGAAGGCTTTGCATCTGTAGTGACCAGTGTGATTAAATGCCCTTTCACATTTAACATCTCCCTGCAGTTTGGGTTCACCTGCAGGTAAAATGACCCAGTGTTTTAGTCTCCTAGACACATTGGGTGGTGGGAAAGCCAAAAAGGGAGACTGCAAAAACCATAAATGCAGCCCTTAGCAAGCTCTTGGTGAAGCCAAATGTTTGAGGGTTGCAGTGCTATTTTCTGCGCTATCACACAATCACCAGTACCACTAAACTGGGCCCAGTTTGCAGCACAGATTATGATGGACAAGGATCACAAGCACAAGTGAGATGGAAAGCCTGGGAGAAGCATAGGGGAGAGTTTAAGTGAAGAACAAAACAAATATTAGCATTCAAGGCAGTTACCAGATCCTCAGCATCAGAAGGCACTTAGAGCCACAACCAACATATGTGTGCCCTTCAGGCCATACCTGGGAAACGTCTATTATATAGGCTAAAGAAATCTTTCTTGTCACTGGTCTGTTCTTCTCCAGAAGCACTGCTGGAAGGCACGGTGCATTTTCTTAAACCTCCAAGAAATCAACTGTGAGTTGGCAGAACCATCACACATTTTACAGGCACAATAACTTAAGCACAAAGCTCCCCCAACGTAGGTGTTTTTATTTCCAAAAAACATAATGAGTTAGAGGATCTCAAAATGAGAAACTCAGTAAAATGTTCAGTACACAATTGCAGCATAAATCTAAAGGATAAAATCATCCTTTAAAATTTTCACTCTTCCAGTTGTGGAGACTGAATGTACGCCAGCACTCACCTCCAAATGCCAGTCATTTCTCACTGAAGAGAACCAGCTTTGAGGTTTATCTTTACATACATCATTTGAGTTTTCAGCCTCCTGGCACTACAAACGTTCACCTTGTCTCCAGATTCTGTTACAGCATTATTTTCCCATTGAGAAGATTAGATAAAGTTGGTAAATGTAACTCATGTTCACTGGCAGTTACAGTTTTGCACATTCCAAGTCCTAACACTGGGGTTTTGCTTTGCTAAGCCCTTAAACACTAACATCACAATCAGGAAAACCACAAATTATTATTCCAGTGACTCTTCTATTCATACCTAAAGGATTAGAATTTGCTACAATCCCATTCAGGGATAACTATGATGTGACCAGTTCAGGGTTTACCTGCAGAAGTGCAGAGAACCTCAGCTCTGGTACAGAACCTGATTGTGTTAATTCTAGTGCATTCCTGGACATGATCAGAAAAGCTCTCCAAAACAGAATTGCTGATGAGGCAATGGGTGATGCCTCTTTCACTTGCCTTTGATGAAACAACTTAAAATCCACTTTCAGCTCTTCTAAGATCCTTGCTTTACGTAACAAACCTGCTCAGCAGCTTTCATTTTGCACATCTTTCCTCGCACTGTATTTACAGGCAGCCTTTATGTAGGAATCAGGCTCACTGGCATTCTGGTCACTTGTTCTGATATCATGGGCAATTTTATACTGTTTCTAACCCAGCTTTTTCCAAACTAGTCTGTCCAGCTACAGTAAGGGCTTCTTCACTATCACACTGAACCCTGTCAGTGACTGTCAAAGATAAGGTC
Source organism: Upupa epops (assembly GCA_013397515.1). Classification (NCBI taxonomy): domain Eukaryota; kingdom Metazoa; phylum Chordata; class Aves; order Bucerotiformes; family Upupidae; genus Upupa; species Upupa epops. The sequence goes on along the minus strand of VZRI01007105.1, from coordinate 1,205,218 downwards.
TAAGGGGCATGGAACTTCAATCTCATCCAGTATGACCACCAACACATTGCACAGAACCAGTTACTGAAGCTACTGTCCCAAAGTCAAGGGTAACACAGGTACCACACAGCAACACTCAAATGCAATGCCTGCCTCACTGCAGCATCTGCAGCACAACAAATTACTCACTCACACCTCCCTTCTTCAGGAGAAAAGGGAAGGAGGAAACGCCCCACGCTTAAGGAACGCTGTGATGGACCAGTGATTCACGGCAGAGCTGGCGTGCATCTTCAAAAGCATTATTCATTCTTGCTGCAAGCCATCAAAGGATGGGGTGGTTACCTTATCTGTTGGCATGGAACGCTCAAACCTCAATATAGGTGTGTTTTAAATAGAATTCAGGAGATGCCCCATTTAGAGCCAGAGTTTGATGGATTTTCTTCCACTTCAGTTACATCAGGCTGAAGAACTCAAACCCTGGATCCAAACAAAAAGCTCCTGGCCTGCTACATCCACGTGGCAGAACCATGCAAACATTAACCTCTGACCAAACCAAACTACCCTTGGTGTAAACTCTGCAGACACACTGCACAGTCCTTAAAAACACTTTAGTCCTGATTCATCCAGGGTAAATTTACCATAGGCTGGGCATGGTAAATTTTGCTCAGCCTTAAACACCTTCCCTTGAGCATATCCACAGCTCTCTCTCATGCTGCCCAACCACACTGGCTGCTCCTTTGCACGCTGTGACCACAGCTGGGTTTTTTGTTTGTTTTAATTTTCTTTCATGCATCCATGGCTGCAGGCAGGACAGTTTAGAAGGGCTCCAACTGACCACTTCACACATTCTCAAAGTTCTAAATGTCTGACTTATGGCCACTCAGCCCTAATTAACAAATAAAAGGCAGTTTTATGAGTAACAGGTGTTTAGTGCTGATGAACAATAACTAAAAGGCATTTTAGTTTAAGTATCATAATTACACAATCTCCCTTATTCGTTCATAGATTAAAACCACTCAGAGCTCAAACCCAAAACTTCTGCAAGAGCTGTCAATAAAAAACTTTTAGGATGTTATGTTGTTTAAGAGCTGTCCATGTTCCAGTTACCCCTGCCTGGCAAATAAGGGGCAAGAGTCAGTAATTCAGAAAGCACCCTAAAACATGAACTGCCCATAGCCAGCTACACAGATTAGGAAGCTGTCTGGTTCAAACAACTTTTGCACCTTGTGGTTGAACTTCCATAGCTTTCATTGACTTGGTATCAAAGGTTGGACAGAATTTTTGCTCAATGCTTCTTAAGAGGCATTTCAAGTTGTTTGATGGATGTTAGGAACCAGAAACCTTCCTCAACTGGAGGAAACATGCTGCATGTCAGAAGTCAGATGTCTTCCTCTAGCTTGTAAAGAGCTTTGTGTCCTAAATGATAGTTGTACAAAGTTGATACAGCCACTTACAAATTACAATGAAAACAAAAAAACAGAAGCCATTTACAAACAAATCACACCTCAACCCCAAAGGTAAAATCTTTATTACTACTGCTACCTACAATCATAGCTACAATCTGCTACACAGCTACCTACAATCTTAGATAGCAGGACTTCTAAAATATGTACCAGAAATTAAATGTTGGCACTCAAAACTAAAAACAAGACAAAACAAAAGTCTACAGTTAATTGTTTCCAAGTACAAGAAATCTGGGAACAAAGCCTGCCACTGAATGAGCATTAATGATCTGTCATTTGTTTCTGCAGATGTTTCCCATGAGGGAAGACAGCAAAAAAACATTCCACTTGAAACCTAGAGAAGCAATGACAAGGCACTGTGTTACTGCATATTTTAGTATCCAATTTTTAATTTTACATTTTCATTTTAACTGTCAAAACCATTAGGTCTGATAAGATTTTACATTTAAGGGAAACCTGTGTCAAAATTTCGAAGATATGAGCTCCATATTCCTTTCTCACTTGAACCCAAGTGAGCCAGGTTTACAACACATTACTCAGGCATGACAGTATAAGCTAAGAGAGTCTGCCTGGTTCTTGCTGACAGCTCCAGCTCATCACCACTTCCACCTCTGTGGCCATGAAGCCTGCTCAAATGAGTTACTATGGTCATCTCATTTCCATTGATCTCCATTAAGAGATTATCAAACAATATAAAATATATACCCTGTCCTTGCTAGAACTTACTTCTATCTATTTATTATCTACTTAGGAGCAGAGAAAGTAAGCACAGACTCCTAAATCCTGAAAAAAAAAGTACCCAGAGCTGCTTCTTTTTCTTATTTGATGGCATTAGGGAGCTAGAAAGCTTGTCTTTCAAAATTAGCTCCCATGTCTGATCTTAAGGTAGAAAAGTTACATAATTCCAAAAACTTCCAAGACAATGAAGTCTGTCCAAACTTGAAGTTTCCAGTAAAGCATAATTTATTTTGCAAGCTACAAATGTAGTTGCTAGGAATGGGCAAAGAGAAGACTTGTCAAGGGTACAAGTGCTTTCCAGAAAGGAAGGATATGAATAAGATATTCCTTTTTTTTCCCTCCTCATTCCAAAAGGACAACAAAACAAAGATCTCAAAACCTACTTTACTATTTTCCTTGTATTTAGCAAGTTGCTTTTGTGGGAAAGAGAAAACAAGCTAGAGAAGGAGCATCTGTGTAAATACATATGAAACAGGCACCCACCACAGCAGACAAAGAAGTCACTCTCTGGGTCACTTAGCTCCAGTTCTCACCATTCATTAAGCAAGACACCAGAAGCAATCAAACTAGTTTTAATGAAGGAACACTAGAAAGTTACCAAGAGGCTCTACTGTAAGGCCAAAGGTCATCACCCTACACATCAAACTACCTACAGAAGAGTTGCAGGGGCTGGACACCTGCGCAACCAAACTGGAAATGTTCCAGCTCTAATTCCACAAGACGCCTGGAAGACTCCCATCTCAATTGTCTGTTTTCCTTAGGCAGCAGCAGCTGAATATGGGAGGACACCATTTGTCACCACCAGCCCTGCTGCAGGGCATCAAAAGCAAGGGTTAAAAAAACACCTAAAGGTCAGCACACTGCTTATGTGAAGATAACCAAAAAGATAAGCCTGCTTCCAAAAAAAAAAAGGTGTATGTTTAGGGAAATAGAAATCAGAACCACAATCATAACATCCTCTACATTTTCACACAATAATCCAATTATTTCCTGAGGGGCAAAACAATAAAGCTTTGCAGCCTTGCAAAATGTCAGATCCATCTGCATTCCTCATAGACCAGGTGATCAACATTTAAGGAAATCATAGAATCATTAGGGATCAGAAGGGACCTCGAAAGATCATCTAATCCAATCCTCCTGCCACAGCAGGATCACCCAGACCAAGTCACACAGGAACAGATCCACGCGGGAGTTGAACATCTCCAGAGAAATAACAGCATTAAGCACAGAATTTATTGTAATTTTTCCCTAAATGTGAAAATCGAAATTACACCTAATGTTCACCCACTTGGAACTGTTCAGGCAAAGTAGTAGGGATCTAGAAAAAAAAAGAGTATTCATTGACATTTTCATCATAAAGAGCGTGTAAGTGAGCACATCACTCCAAATACTAAATTAGCTCAATCATCTGCCTCTAACTCAGACCAAAAGCAGGTGATCAGGGGAAGAATATAAGGTCAGGAATTTTTATAGGTATTCTGCCTGCAAAATAATCTGATTTCCAGAAATGTGTGATTTAGGGCCTGCTTCAACTAGAAACAGTATCTGCATCTTTGTGACTAGCAGTCAGAGAATCATCATGATCATCAAGTCCAGCCCTCATCCCAACAGCTCCCTAACTCCTCGACTATAGCCTCAAGGGCTCTATCTACTAAGTTTTTAAAGACCTCTAGGGACAGTGACTCTGCCACCTCTCTAGGCAGCCTGTTTCAGTGCCAGTCCTAACATACTTATTAATTTGCCTCACAACTTCCATAATTAATTTCTGTCTTAAGCAGCAGGAAGATACTTAGGTAGCGATGTCCATAGATAAAGTATATGTTTGTGAAACAGCATCTCTTCTTTATCATAAAGTACCTCTAGAAAAAAAATCATGGAATTTTGCTCATTTATTCTTACCTCTAAATCTCGAGTTACGAGAAATGAGGAGTATTTATTCTCTATTTACTCCATGTCACTCCAATTTTGACCATGTCTGCATTTCCCTCTCTAATGCACTCTCTTAATTGAGAAGCACAGATGATTCAAGGAGCCTGGTTAATGTTGTACCATCCAAACACCTTAACTGACACACACAACAAACAGACATACAGAATCACGGATTTATTAAGGCTAGAAAAGACCTCTGAGCTCATCAAGCCCAGCCTATGACCTGACATCACCACATCAGCTAGACCATGGCACTAAATGCCATGTCCAGTCTCTTCTTAAACACCTCTAGGGATGGCAACTCCACCACCTCCCTGGGCAGTCCATTCCAGCATCTGATCACCCTTTGTGAGGAAGGGCTTCCTGACATCTAACCTAAACTTCCCCTGGCAGGTTCAGGCCATACCCTCTCGTCTTATTGTTGTCTGGGAGAAGAGCCTGACCCCCACCTGTCTACAACTTCCCTTCAGGTAATTACAGAAAGGAATAAGGTCCCCCCTGCGTCTCTTCCAGGCTAAACAACCCCAGCTCCCTCCGCCTCTCTTTGTAAGACTTTCCTTCCATCTCTTTACCCTCAATGTCTTTCTTGAAGTGAGGGGCCCAGAACATCCCCCAATAGTCAAGGTGAGGCCTCACCAGTGTCCAGTACAGAGGGAGAATTACATCCCTAATCCTGTTGGCCACACTATTGCTGATACAAGCCAGGATGCCATTCTTCCATTTGTCTGAATATATAATGGAGCACAAATCAAAATCCCAAACCACCTAGGAATGTTTCCAGATAAGTTAATGTCTTCTTTTCTTTGCATTATATCTAACTAATTATTTAGTTAGATATATAATTTCAGGTTAAAGGATTATAGGTTAAAGGATTTTAAAGCCACCTATGATTGGCTGTGCAGCTTCTTATAAGAGACCGTATTTTTTGATAAATAAGGCAACAAGTAATTTCTGAATAATTTTAGAAGTTTTAGCAAGAGGGTCTATTACACCAGTGCAGCGCATTTTTATGATCAGTTAGCACAAGTAAAGTTAGAGGTGAGGAGGAATTTACCCCTGCACCAGGAGTTGTGTTGCGCTGCCGGTGCTGAAACCACAGTTTGCTTTAGGAGATGGCACCCTCAGGGCAGGACAGACACACTGCACATCCCTACATACTGCTATACCGTAGTACCCACATCCAAAATTCTGGGAAAATGGAGCACAGCTAGAAATCAAGTCACCATTAACAAGGCTACCTCAGTACTGATCCCTAAATTGGACCAAAACCATCTGCCCACACAGTGATCCGTTGAGCCCACGGCAATGTTGGTAAGCCTGTAGTTACACCCAAACTAATTTCTTCAAGCGAGAAATCACGAAGCGTATAATAAAGTGATCAATCACTTGATCAAACAAGAGAGTTGGCCCAGTTTCTCTCACTGTGTTTGGTCTTCCTTAGTACCTTTGTGCAGAAGGCAGTGGGGAGTTAATCCTTACATCACAGAGAAAGCCTTGCTCTTGAGACATAAATTGCTTAAATAGAAATATTCCCTCTATGATTTGATTTGATAGCACCAGCAGCTTAGAAAACAGAGGTAGAGCTGTTACACCAATATTCAATTTGAAACCAGATTTTGAGGCACTCATGCTCCTGACAGCCTCATAATCCTGCAAAGACCAATTAGTCTTGAGAAACAGCCCTTGAAGACCCAGGCAACATTTAACTGCTTAACTTCAGGAGGAACAGATTGAGGGAAAATGTTCTTTTTGCTTATAAACAAGCTTCTGTGTGACTGTGTTATCTAACAAGTGCAACTGGAAGTAAAATGGGAATGCGGGAAGGGTGCCAATGTAAATCATTCAAATCTGAGGAAACTGGGAGCAATTCTCCACTGGGGAATGGACAAGGCATGGGGGAAATGCAGAGCATATTTACATGCTTTGCTTTCCTCTGCTAAGGCAGGGCATCCTTCTCTGCCCAGCATGGGGCAGAGGGACTCAAAACTCCATCTCTTCATACCTTGGGAGACTGAAGATCCATATTACAATTTTACATTATAAGAGTGGTGACCAAAAGGATTAAAACCTGAGATTCTAAAAACAAAGTGATAGCATAAGCTAAGAGTCCTCTGCATGAGTTTCACACCTGCTGGTGGAGGCCTCATGGCAACTTTCAGCTATTAGTAAGAAATTAGTTTGATATGAGATAGGCAAATCAGCACAATGTAGATGAAAACAACAGAAACAGACACTCAGTATTGCCTGGAATCTCACTGGGAGGGAATAAGAAGATTCTAGGGTGAGGTTTGTGCCCTGTTCCACACCCACCATGGCCATACACATGTCCAAATCCCAGCTTCATCCCATGCAGCCCCAAATCCCAGTGAACTTTTGTGCATTTAAAGCACAACCGCCATTTGTCTCAGAAGCAATTTTTGGCTGAGCAGGTACCTTTTTAATAATTACCTCTTTAAGTGAGAAAATTTCATCTGTGCAGTTAGTTGGAAACCAGCTGCTTGTATTACTAAATGCAAGACACAAGGAATAAAAAAACTTGCAGTGAAGTTGAGTCAGTTACGGTAGTAATTACCTCGAAGGACATGATAGGTAACACTCCCAGTCCTGTGCTATGGTCTTGTGCACTGGCCAAATTGGGGATGATTATACGAACCCACATGCTATTTGGACACCTACAATCCACCGACTGCCAACAACAGCTGTGCCCCTCCTCACCCCCTTGTTTCTTAATCAACACCTTACATACATCCATCAACTGTTACTAAATGCCTTTAAATAGAAGAATCAAAGTGCGACGATTTTTAGCACAAAATTTATCATAGCTATGAAAAAGAATAAATTAAGAGTGCCTAGAAATTCAAGAAAATTTCATCTCTGCACTGTTTTATTCAAATTGTTCTCCCCACAGCTACTGCAAAGTGAATCTACACATACTGATTCCATCTTCAGACTATACTGGGTGAAAGTCTGCTTGCTCTGCAGTAAACTATTTTATGATGGTACTGAACAGCAGTAAGAAATCAAACAAATAAGATTACTACTCAAATACAGCCATTCATCCTGACAGCTACATCTGCTTGCTCAACAGTATCATCTTCTGAGAATGAATCAAAATTGCACACAACACACAGCAAATTCCACACTAACAGAATACAATCAAACAGATAAACACACAATTTAAATAAACATTAAAATTAAAATAAAAATATCCAGGTAAGAATGTCTATTTTCTTAATGCCACGTAGCTGTAATTCAACTTCCAGTGATCTTTGAGCAACTGACTGTCGTAAAAATAAGGGCACCGACTGGTCTCTTGCCAGTTGCCATAGCTGTGCTATGCTAACACCACTGATAATTACACTATGTCCCGGTAAAAGCACCTAAACTAATTTTAAATAATTAAAAAGAATAGTAACTATGCCTTGTATATTAGATTTAGCTTTAAAGGACTTTTAAAAGAAGTCTGCTAAACTGAGCTACTTGTGCAAGTGCTTCTCCTTTCCTTCTTTATTTATTTGAGGGAGTGTTTTATTATTAAAGACAGTAAAGGCACTTTTATTATTAAGACAGCTGGTAAGCAACCAAATCAAATGGAGTGAGCAAGCACACAGGGGCATGAACCAGTTCGGCCAAAGTTACCTAGGAAAGTAGGGAATTTCTCCAGCACAATTTTCCCACACAGATAAACATAATATAAACATGCATCCACACATAACAGTCACACAAAGTCCCAGTCCCTCATGCAGCATCTCTAAAGCAGCGCACAGCAAAGCAAAGTGCAGAGGGACTCACCTCGAACCGACTAAGTTAGTTCTCTTGAGTACCTGGTTAGTACCAACAGGCACAAAACAGGCGAAATTCAGCAAACCCCCCTAAAAATAACAAGCAAACAAACACAACCCCACCCCCCAGCTCCTAACACCAGCTAAGATTTAAAGCCCCGGCCCCTGGGCGAAGCACAGCCCCTGCCGGGGGGGGCTGTTCCCCGGGTTCCCGCTGCGGGTTTACCTGGTCGCCGCTCCCGCCGCCCGTGTCGTCCCCGCTGTCTCGGAGCGGCGCTCTCCGGGAGGGCACGTGTGGCTGTCATCGGCCTCCCATCCCGACCCCCCCGCTCCTGGGCGGTTCCACCACCAGCACCTCCCTGCGCGGCCCGCCCGCCTCCGCCGTGGCCCGGAACCGTCGGGTCTCACCGCAGCACTCTCGTCACCCTGCTCATACCCTGCGCTGGGTCTGGACCCCTGCTAACCCACCTCCACTGGGTTAGTGGCCCCCTCCTCCCCAGGCCAGCTTCCCTTCTGCATCCCCTCCCAGACCCGCACCTCTTCCCACCTCCCCTACATGCAACCCCAATCCCCGCGGGTTGTGTCCCAAAGGCTCCGGGGAAGGTGGTGGCAGAAGGCAGGGGGGTGGCAGCGCTCCCCCGGAGAGTCCCCAGGGCGGGTGGGGCTGGGAAGGAAACTACGTGAATGACTACGGGCAAAGGGAAATCAATCAGCAGCAGCGCCACGTAACCCGCTCTTGGCTTCATATCCAAACGCCTGTTCTTGGCTGCATCGCCAGGTACTGAATACGGGAGCCAAGTGCCCCGGGTGTGTATTCCACTAAGGAAGCTGAGGTGGGATTGGGTAAGAGGACCTGTTTACTAGCGTGGCTGTAGCTCAAGCAACTTCCCGCACGTGTTTCTTCATGAATTGGCCACAGCGTGGAATGGGGCATGGTCACCCTCAGTCCCTTTCACACCAGGTTGTGTCTGGAATGCTCTGGGTCTTAACAGTCCACCACACACCTTCCTGGAGATACCATGCACTCAGAGGTAACCCCTTCTGTCTGTGATGTTCAAGCAGTGTTGACTGTGGTATCAAGCCCATGCAGAGGTGCAGAGCAATGAGGGCATGAGGGATGCCAGAATAAAAATCTTAGTGATGGAATTTGTTTGCATTCCATGCCTATCATTTAGATCAACAGAAATTGCACCTTACCTAAGAGCATGGCTGACGTAGTGACACCTCATATCATCTGCTGAAACTCGGTGATGCAATCACATTATGCCATTGCAAAATAGAAATTGTAATGCACAAGTAGTAAAGGTTTGTCCCAGTGCAAAGAATCGCCCTGCTAACCGAAATCTGGAGAAGAGGAAGTCGCACACACAGAGGACCCTGTGGATCTGCATGATTAGGAGTAATGAGCTGCCCACATTGGTAATGTTCCTTGGACACATGAGCAGTTTTATAACACACAAAAAAAAATACACCAAACTGCCAAAGCTTTCTTTTGCTTCCTGACTTAAAGGTCATGTTTGATCCGCTAAATCGTAAAGTTCCTTCACAGCCTGAATGAGAGCCTTGATCACTGTGTCACAAAGCATGTAGCTGCTCCTACAGAGCATCAGATTTGCTGAAGTTCTACTCAATGCTGATCAGGCTAGTTTTACTCAGTTCATGCAACCAGAAACTTCAGGGGAAGCTGGTTGAGAACAGAAAACTAATTACCCACCTGACAACAGAGAGGAAAGAAAACGTGTGCCTCTAGCATTTGTCATCCTTTCGTCTAAACCAGGAAACGCATCAGATTTAGATAATTAGGGGTGTTTGGAATGAGAGCAGCGTCTTTAAAATATCACTCTGTTAGTTTTGTCATCCCACAAAATGTGACTCGTAAAAATAGTTCTGTGCGTGTTTTATCAAAGGATAGAACCAAGAGAGGAAAACACTTAACCTGCCCAAGGGCAATCTAACAGAAAAGGCTGCTGGCTTTTGGAGTAGCAAAAACCCAAAAATTAGCTTGTGTGTGTCTCTGCCAAACTAAAATGTAGTAGCAGTGCTCTTCAGATGCAACAGGAAGAAGGGAGAGGGTCAAAATTAAATTATACTCACTTTCCACCAATATGAGAACAGCTTGCCATGAGTTGATGACTGTAAAAAGATAAATCAGTTAACTATTACAAGACAACCCAAATGTGGACCTTTAAGAAGATTAGCAGGAGAAATTTTCTTCTCTTGGGCGTTACGTAACTGTATTAAGTTCTAAGTAAATAATCAGGTGTCTTGGGTGAGAACTGGTGCAGCTGCCTTGAAACTTGCCAGTTAGTAGCACTGTGCATAGCCTTTGTGGTTTATCCCATCAGGATCAATGTCACAGCTTATATTTGCCCTTCGACAGGGCATATGCAACAGGTGGGAAAGCACTGTGTGTTCACTGTGTGCCACATTGGGAAGATAGTGGTGTGATGTGACTAGAGTGAAAAGATTATTAATGAGGTGCTGATAAAACCCAAACTGTGCCTATAACAGTATTGGGTTGTCTTATTCACTGGAGACATGCCACTGCAAAGAGGTATTTAGCATGAAAAGTCACACCTGGTTTCTAGTTCCCTTGAAGGCTGGTGGATGTGGTGAGTCATGACAATTCTTCAAGCCTCTCTAGATGCCTTCCTTGTTTGAACTGTTAATTTACTTGAAATATTCATTATCAATACAAAACTTACTTCTAAAACACCCATTATTGCTAACAAACAAGCAAGCAGATATACTGAGAGCAGGGGAACGTGACACTTTGGAAGTAGAACCAAAACCCCTAGTGAAACCAGCATGGTTTTGTATTAAAGCCAATGTGAGGAAATGTTCTTAATGTGTCCTATGCACCCTGAGGCTGTCAAGAGCCAAAATGTTATAATAATTAACATTAACTCATTACATAGGACTTAGAAATGAACACTAGTTAAATCCCACTGTAAAGCACACTGTCAACAAAATCAAATGCACAGCTAAAGCTACAGTAAACACACATTTCAACAGGAGAACGAGTGTGAACATCTAAACAAGGTATTGTTACCTTTCCAGGAATACTCAGGAGCCCCTGTACACCCTCCCTTCATGGACACAGATTTTTACATCTACATTCTACTGAGGGTGGCTCTATCCATTCCTTTGAGGGAAGAGAAACATAGATAATTATTAAGAACCATAGCTGGCATCCTCAAGTCCTACTCAGGTTTTGTGCAAATGTCATTTTCTTAGAAGAATAGCTCTCTTCTCAAAGGAAAAATGCAGTGTTTCTCATTTGCCTTGTGTGGTTTTGTTGGGTTATTTCCCCCCCCTGTAGTCTGACTGCTGAAAGAGGCAAAAAAACCTAAGCTACCTCATCATTCTTTACCAAAACCTGACCGGTGTGGATCAATGTGAGGTTACTTAAGATGCTGCTTATAGCTGCATTCCTAACCACAGGTTCATCTGCAACATTTCAGAAGTGCAAGAATTGATAAAGGCTGTTCAAAACCCCAAGGTGAAACCTTATGCAAGTACTTTATACCTCTTATTCCAAAGGTGAACAATTTGGTCCCAACACAGAGTTACAAGTCTCTAAGATGCAGCTCATTTCCTTGTAGCTGAACACCTGGTTCATTTACAGGCAGAATTTGGAGCAGGACCAAAGGTGTGCTTGTTCTCCAGGTTTGTGAGCATTAAGCCATTCTCAGAACACAAACCAAGCTAACTGCAAGGTTAAAATCATTCTGTGCCACTACACAAACAAATGCAGTCAAGACCTTAGGAAATGTAAGACTATACCAGTAGTCTGGGATTAAGACACGAATAATGATAATTAGTTACAGTTCAACTTCTCACTTTCAGCTCCAGCAGGTTACCCTGAAAAAAAACAACCCCACACATTTAATCCACTTCTCATGAGTCACCTTCTAGGTTGCGTTTTCTATTGTTTGGAGCTGAAGTCCCAGCTCTGAAATGTCACTGATCATTTCTTTGTCTGAACAGCGGAAATACCTCATTGTAAAACCTAAGCTTAAACTTAAAAGAAATGAAACCATCACAACCTCAAGTTTCCTCTTCTGTCTTCCCCAATCACATGCCCACGTTTGTGTGCAACTCAACCATCTCAAGTCATTCCGTACTGACTGTATTTTGATCAGCTGTACCTGGTGAGAGCAAATAAAGATGTGAGACAATTGTTTCAACTACTCAGGATTTATTAATAGCTTCTAAAACCTATTTAAGCAGTCTGCATTTTATGACAGCTCTTACAATTTAGTGCCCATGCATTTAGTTTCCTGATGCAATTCATTGCACAGCAATGCAGAGGACTTTTTCTTTAAGATGATTTGAAAATCCCACTTCTGATTGATCCCAGCAGTAGTGCAGAGCTGTGCAGCGGATCCGTGTGCTCCTGAGAGCAGCTCACAACTTCTGGAACAAAAATGTACCCAGGGAGTGAATATAAGGAATTATATCCAAGAATCTTCAAGGAATTTACCAGTGTTAATCAATTTACCCCCATGCTTCTCGAAAGTGCTACCATAAAAGTGACTGTGTGAGCTAAGTTTATTTTATCATTGGCTCAAGGTTAGATAGGAAACCAGTGGCAGGAACAGAACATCATATTTTGATCCAGTAACACCCAAGTGTTTCATTGGGAAAGAAAAGGTGAGTGACTTTGGGTTGCGTGTTCTGCTTGTTCTTCTTGAACAGGGAAGTTTAGAACCTTGAGTTTTCCTGATTCCAGACCCTGGCTGCAATTAGGCATTTGGTCCTCGAAAAAGATGAGGCTGACACCCTCACTGCTTTCCCTGGCTCTTTTTGCTGCTCAGTAGGTGCTTCAGGCAATGGTGAGATCTCGCCATGGGAAAAAGAGGTCCCAACTGCTACTGAGCTCCAAAACAGGAGGAACCCAGAGCCACAAATTTACATCTCCCATATGCTTTGAAAATCTCCATACTATTTTGGATTCAGAGAAGGCTGAGGTGCACAATGCCTACTTTGCCTCAGTCTTTACCAATGGAACTAGGCGTTCCCTGGACCACAGGCCTTATGAGCTGGGAGACAGACNTCTGACCTCGGTACTGGGAAAGGTCGTGGAACACATCATCTCAAGTGCCATCATGCTTCACATACAGGACAACTGGGGGATCAGGCCCAGCCAACACGGGTTTATAAAAGGAAGGTCCTGCCATACGAACCTGAACTCCTTCCATGACAGGATGACCCAACTATTGGACAAGGGAAAGGCTGTGCATATTGTTTACCTGGACTTTCAAAAAGCCTTTGACACTGTCCTCCATGAAATTCTTCTTGGTAAGCTGACTGCTTATGGCTTGGATGAGCAGACAAGCTGCTGGATGAAACACTGGTTGAACGGCCAGGCTCAAAGAGTGGAGTTTAATGGAGTTCAATCCAGCTGGCAGCCTGTCACAAGAGTGTGCCTCAGGGCTCGGTGTTAGGACCATCTCTGTTCAAAAGCTTTATTGATGATCTCGATAAGGACTTAGAGTGCATCATTAGTAAGCTTGCAGATGACACTAAGTTAGGTGGGACTGTTCATCTGCCAGAGGGTAGGGAGACTCTTCAGAGGGACTTGGATAGATTGGAGCAATGGCCAGCGTTAATGGCATGAGCATCACTAAGGCCAAGTGCCAGGTCCTGCACTTGGGCGACAACAACTCCGTGCGATGCTACAGGTGTGGCTGGAGAGCCGTGTGGCAGAGAGGACCTGGGGGTTATTATTTACAGAAAGATGAATATGAGCCAGCAGTGTGCCCAGGTGGCTAAGAAGGCAAATGGCACCTGGCTTGTATTAGAAACAGTGTGGCCAGCACTGTCAGATTTAAGCATTAAGCTAAAAGTTAATAAAGGTTAAAATATACCACTGATGCTGTAGTAATTGTATTGTGGCAAGTGGAGAATACCAAGGGCTTGGGTTGATGACATGTCAAGTGACATGACCCTATAGCAATCTCTTGCCTAGCTACCTTCTCTTTAAATCTTCAGGATGACTTCTTCTGCAACCTGTGGCACTGAGAAACACCACCAGCATGGTGATCTTAACACATCCCATGCCATTAGAGGATCTTTCTCCTTGAAGCCACGCTTTTCTTCATATTCTTCCCTCTCTGCTCCTTTAAAATATTTGAAGATTAACTCCAGCAGCAGCAGACACAATCTGTAGAGACTCCAAACAATGCATGGAAGTAATGAAGAAGGAAGTCTTTCACTATTTCTGTAAAATTTCCCCTGAAAATCCACTCCCTCATCCTTCATTAAAAGCAGATTGTGTACATTATCCCTGCTTTCGCTCAAAGTAATCCTCATGGGAAGGACATGCAAGCACAGACTACAAGAGTGATACTCTAGCCAAGTCCTGGTTCTAGAGAACAGGGACATGCATTTAAGAGTTGAACTCTGCTCCAGACTCCACCAAATAAGGCGTTGTTTTTGCTTTATGTCTACTTCCAGAAAAGTACGCATTCAAGGGAATGTTTTCCTATCTTTACCATGTCTGCTGGAAGAGGGATTTGCTCACAAATTGTGATTTAGGGTAGCTGAAGGAAAAGTTACACATATAGGGTGTTTTAACAGAGGAGATTTTAACTGTGTTTATTAATAACTGATAGCTAAACAGCAAGCTTCACATTCCTCATAACTGACTTGAGTGAGGAAAAATAGCTATTTGCTTTAATTTGTGCTGCTGTTAATGTTTTTTCTATGAGAGCACTTAGCTCTTCAGAGTACAAAAATCTCATTAAGCCTAAATCCAGCATCTGAAACTGAGAGCACAGCAGACTCCATCCATGTTGATATACATATTTCCAGTGCCTTGTTTAATCAGACTAACTAGAGCTGTTGACTCCGAGGGGAATTAGTCTTGCACACACTTCTAGATGTTGAATACATTATGCAATATTAAGAGGCCTGGACCAGAACAAGTGTTTACTTGTAGACATGGCCATAAGTCTGCTTAGAGGCTCACTTAATATTACCCCGTATGCAAATAGACTCTGTTCTAAAAAATGTGCTGATCTATGGGCTCTTCAGCCTTTTAAATATTAAAAAGCAATTTAAATTAAGACTCTGAAATGGCTAAAGGTGAGCTGAGATCTGCCAGAGCTAATCTTAACAAGGTTTGATGGTGACAAGCTAAAGGTGACCAGTCTACAAAGCCAGGTCAACTGTCACATTCACCCCTAAAGCCCTTAGTACATAGATCCCCAGGGGTCGTGATGGGGATATGAAAGGCTATCATGCCTCCTGTGCCAAGGAATGCTGTGTTTGCCAAGGAGGTTACCAATTCCATCTGCTCACTACCACCCCATGGCAGACATTATTGCACATGTATCTGTCAGCAGAGCTGCAGCTGTGAGATCTCATTAATCCTCTTCTGTCAAAATAAAATGCGCTATCAGAACCCTATTAATTAAACCGTCTCACCTTCCTCCCTTGCCTGCTGCAGTCCTGTCCTAACTAGCTCATGTACAAGTATCTCTGTGGTCCCTACGTCCCTTTCCCGAGTTGCTCCAAGAAGGCTGGAAATCATCACATCTACAGAGGATATAATAAAACCCATCAAGCAAAGCCTGGTGCCTATGCCCAGTGCGATATGATCAGAAACATTGAAAACAAGCAGTGCCCGCAGCAGGCACTGGTGGGAGATGTGCCAAGCCTGATCAAAGGCTGTTACCACCGCATGGCTTCTCACCCTTCTCCCAGTCATTGTTCTCGAAGACAGCTATTTCTAACAGGAGAGGTGCTTTGCAGAGGAGTTTGACAGTTTTCAAAGCAGATCTGTCATCCAGGCGCTCTTCTGAACAGCCTAATGGGAGGGCAGGAAATTGTGTCAGAACAAGGAAATGATAAGAATAACTGCCTATTTTTGTAACCATGGATTTGTTGGTACAGGATCATTCCACTGATCCATCAATTTCCCTGCCTTTCCTCCATCAGGGATCAGTATTTGTCAGAGCTGAGGGAAGTGGAAACCCCACAGACAACATATGGTCTATGGCACAGTGCTGGAAGTTCGGGAAATCATCCTCAGCAGTTTCAAGAATGGTTAAATTTGCATGTGAAAGCACAATACCCAGGAGCAATTCTTCTCGTTGGGTTTTTCCTACTTGTCAGTCTATGCACTTCAAAATATAAACAGGAATGTTGAATTACAGTAACTGGTGAATAACTCTTTCCCAGCAAAGCTGCTGGGCTGCATTTCTCTTTCTCTTTGCTTATTCTATAGCAGGTATGATGATTTCCCAGTCTAGGAAAACCTACCAGTGATTCGAAGCAAAGAACTTTCTCTGTGAAAAGTTGCAGATCTGAGGTTATTTTAGAGCTTGTTGGTGGAAGAGGCACAGGGTGGAGCATGAAGTGCTGGGGTAAGGCCTCAGCTGCTGTGATTTAAAACAGCCCCTGAGGCTGCTACAATTTACTTTGGAGCTTTTCCTAGAACAAGGTTGAACATTTTGCAGACAGGACACGAAACACAAAAGCCTTTTGCACAGGCAAAAGTAAATGAAACAATCGCTGAGCGCAAGACTCTAATCCCTCCCGTTTAGAAGTCCAGGTGCTTAGACTCTGAGCTTAAACCTTTGCTTAAGTAGAGCCAGGTGAAAACCCCACCTCTGTGTACACAACCATGTTCCCTTTCCTCTGGGTTTGATAGAATCCAGCTTGAGTGTAGGCAATTAGGGGGAAAAAAGCACAGCGCAGACTCTGATGTAACAAGAATAAAAAATGGGTGAATTTGAGGTGTAGAAGTGAGAGGCAGCACTTAGCTTTGAGAGCACTCATTAAAATTCATCTTCCACATGTCTGAGATGTTTATGGAGGATCACCACAGCCACTCAGCCCCTATAAACTACAAATGCCAGACTAGAGATTTATGGCACTGCAGCCTCAACAATAAATCTAAAAAAAAAAAGCCTTGTCCCCTGCAGTTTGAGTCTCTGATATAAAATGAATACATAGACACATGGTGAGTTTGTTTCCTGAACCCTCCTTCCCATTAAAAGCAACAAGTTACTGCTAAGGTTTGGAATACAAATGATTTACCTAAGGAGCAGGTGAGTTAGAGGAGAGAAGGAGCACTAAAAGTTGAGAGTGATGTTCCTAGGTAACAGCCGGAGATGACAGCCAGGTGCTTTTTATACATCCGGCTATAGCACTGCTGATAAGAGAGATGAGAGCATCAGTAAATTGGGAATAAAAGCATATTCTGCTTTGCATGGGGACATGAATTAAAAGGTTATGATACAGAATTACCAAACCAAATTCTTCTGTCTGTACATTTTCCATTGCTTGATTATCTAAAGCTCAGATACAGCAGAAGAAAACAGGAAGAGAAAGACAACCTGTTGAGTGTGGGTGTTTGAAAGAGCTTTTTAATGCTTAGCATAATTCATGCACTTTTATGGCATTTCTGTAAAGCACATGGTGAGATGTTCCAACATTATGTATGATCTCAGCATCTCATTGTTCATTTTCTTTATGAATCTTAAGTTGATGCAAATAATTTAGTATCTGAGAAGGATTAGACAAATTAAAAGAGATTTGGTTCTTAAAACACCAGGATTTTTACCCCTGTAGAAAAGTACTTGCTGCTTTTTTCACTCTCCTGAGTATTTGTAGGTACCTAAACATTTTCCTAATCTGGCAAAAGAACTGTGTCGGAAATCCCTTCACAAAAGCTGTGCTGCTGCTTAATCAAGCAGAAACTCTTAATTCACTCCATGATCATGTAGAGGACAAACTATATGAGTTTAACCACCGTAGTACAAGTGTGCTGTTGTATTGTTTGCTTTCTAAAACACATTAACACCCTGCAGTGCAGACTCTGGTGCTAGGGCTGCACTGCCATAGTGTCTTAATTTGCTTAATCCTGGAGACAACCAAAGGCATTTCCAGTGTTTGATTTAGTAGATTTCAGAGCCCCAAATGTCCCATGTTTGTCAGCAAACCCTTAAACAGTTAACCCTTTGTTAACTGTTACCACTTTTCTTTCAATACAGCAAGCGTTTCTGTGTTGCAAGCTGTGATCTAGCAGCTGGGGAAGGAAGTTGTGACATGACACCTCTTACACCAGGAGGGTAAAACCAAATCATCCCTACCTTCCTTTTAACCCCCACATATACAGTTTTTGGGGCCACTTGCTTTGTGGAAGGGAGAGGACAGAGCTGATAAACAGAAAGGAGGAGAGTTGTCGGGCAGCATCACAAGAGGTTAAGAGCTGGCAGCAGGCAGGCAGATCACACTGCACCTCCACCTTGCTGGAATTGTACCATTTCTGGCAGCCAGCTGCTGCTACAAGCTGTCTCCACTTTTGTTTTATGAGAAGACGACCAAACAGAACAATTCAAAGGGATCAAGAAATAGAGGAAGCAACCTAGACCATTTGCTGGCAAGAAGAGATCAGGTATCTAGAGACAAAGAAAATTCATGAGCATTTAAACACCTTTTTCAAATGGCAAGACAGAAACTACAGTATCATGTAATAACTGACTACAGGCTAGAAAGGGTCAAATGGTGCCAGTCAGATATACACATAAATGTCAGGGAAGCCAGAACTATACTTGATATCCTTGAACTTCAAAAGGTATAAATCCACCAGGCATCAGCTGGTAAATGCTTTTATTTGTTTTCCTATGCATATTCCTTTCCAAGAGATGAGGCACTCAATTCTGCTGAAGGCCAAGTGTGAAATTCTAATTACAATGGTGTCTAAGTGGAGCAAATTGGGAGTTCTTGCAGACTCTGACCTTGAAAAATTGTGAGCAACTTGGAAAGATATATGGGGGGATTGTGGGGGAAAAGGGGATAGGTACTTGGTAAAGAAACAGGTATTTGTTTTCTGAAAAAGTAGAATCATAGAATCATTAGGAATCAGAAGGGACCTCTAAGATCATCCAGTCCAATCCCCCTGCCACAGCAGGATCACCTAGACCAAGTCACACAGGAACATATTCAGGCGGGAAGTACACGTTCTTCTCTCCACCACCAGTAAACATACAATTTAGGTTAGAAGAGAAGGGAGATCATTGTGACCCAGCCTTGCGGTCACGGGCAGTCCTAGTACTATTGAATAAATCCAGAGGAATGTCCACAACTTTCACTTGTTATGCCAGATGCCCACATGGTAACCTCAAGGTACCGTAGGACCAATCTAGATCTATTTCTTAGGAGATCACAAGCTATAAAAAAGAGGTTCCTCAGGAAAATATAAAATAAGAGCATTAAGAATATGTTCTTTTCTTCTAGATTAATTAATAGAAAGACTGTAGCATTACTAAAACAGGAGGTAGCCACTGAAAGCAGGCCCTTGTGTCACATTAAAGACTCTAAAGCTACATGCTCATACTGGCACCAAACCTAGCAAAGATACCCTAAGCAGCAAAACAGAAATGAGCAGGGAATTTGGCATCCCAACACTTACCTGAAGAAGTGAGAGGTCACAGCTCCTAGTACCCAATGCACACCAAGTCAGGGACTCAGGAACAGATAGCTCCACACTCACTGCTCTGAGGCTGCACAAGGTGAGTTACTGCCAGACATTTAAGTTGCTTTTCACACTGACGCAGGTCAACATGTTTAAAAGATACCTTCAGGTTACCCTCCCAGCATCTCTATTCCTGAAGTCAAGCACACAAGGATCTTCCTCCCTCCATTTTATTTGGCAGCAATTTTGCTAGAGAATTATATTCTGGGAAGGCAAAAATAATTCTAGAGCCTTTTCTTCTCCCAGCATTCACACAAAACTCTTCCCAAATTGCCTTGCCTTTCAGTTTCACTGTATGCAGTTCTAGAAATCCTGTCAGTGAGGCTGTCCCACTTTGCCTAGTTTTGCATCACTTGGGAAAACCTGAACTGGTTGCATAAATTTGAGTGGCTCTTTGGGCTGATGCAAGCTGAGAATCCAGTTTGCCTGAACCCATCTCCTCTGTAGCTCTGAAAGAGAAGTGAGGTTCAACAGCCTTTTCAACACTGGTGTCAGCAGAAGGGGCCTCTGCCTCCTCTCCAACATCCCTTAGCTACTCCTACAACTTGCTGCTCACCTAGCTCAATCCACCTGGGGAGCAGATCACTGCCAGAGCCTCCATGGAGGCAACCACTTCCAGCAGTGAGTTGTGACCTGGGGAACAGTAATATTTTCCAGCGTTTTAGCTGTGTGCAGAGGACCCCACTGATCACACCATAGAGTCCATTATAGCTACTTCAACTCATACCTCTTCAGTAGAATTATTTTTCTTGGCATTGCTCCTAAAGGCAGAACAGATTAACTAAGTCAGACATTCAGTCTTCCAAAGAAAGTGACTTCTTACCCGAAGTGAGCTTTCTTTCTAAAGATTATTTATAGATACTTGGATTGAATTCATCTGAAAAAAGTGCAAGGTGAAAATATTCCCTCCTTTGGTTCATGATGCATGGGAAACAGATGCAAGTGTGGAATTACTGCTTCATTTCCCTTTATGAATATTTCACCCAGTTGTATTTTACATAGCTTTAAGTCTTAGTATGAAGGAGTGGGAAAGCTGAGAAAGTCTGATACAGCACAAACATTTTTAATGCTTGCAAACTGACTCTAATTTGGGGCTGATCCAAAGAGCAACTGTTCCCCCACCGTTTGTACTCCTGGAAGAAAAAGCAAAGTTCTACAATGAAATTAAATCTAGGACTGTAGGTTGTGTGTTAAAAGGATCAAGAAGTCATGTTTCTTTTCCTTCCTTTAAAAGACTTGACCCTCAAAAATTAGACTAAAACACGAACAAGAAATGAAATCTAATCTAAAAGTGAAGCTGACAGCACTGAGTTTCAGAAATACAAGAGTGAGTGTGAAGGAAAGTGGCACTTCCGTAGAAGCCCATCACTTCTAACAGCTGGTAGAGTAGTGATGTACATTGAGGATCTCATTTATAACAGCTACTTATATAGAATCTTTAGGAATCTGCCAAACTTCATAACATAAATCCAAAGTTATCGTTATGAGGACTCAATCTGATTGAAACTGGGGAAGCTATTTTTATTCCACTGGCAGCATTACAAACATCCTGTGCAGACTACAACATCCATTTCCGCCAATAGCTGTAAGTAAAGTCAGCGACTTCAAGGATAAACCATGAAAGCAGGGAAAACAGTTTCAGGAATAGTACCTGCATATGGTTAGCCGTGCTTTCCACAAGAGACATCACATTTTGAGTCATTCTTTTCCCCCCATGCTATTCTCTGTTCAGAGTCAGATGTTCTCTTGTGATTTAGTGAAGCTATAAATACATATATATAAAGTATTTCTCTCTGGTGCTGGCAATACAAGACAAACTTGTTGGAGATCTCTCCTTCTCCTCTCCCTGAAGTGACTATTTTCTCTCCTCCTTTGCTTCTCACTGACAGGAAAATACCACACCATGATCTTGCTGCAGTGTATTCATTCCTTCTGGTTACAGAAGGCCATGGCTTCTGTTGTATGTATAAGTGGCAAGTGGATGTGTCAAAACACATTTCCTCTGCAGAAAAACAGATGCTGTTATTGAAAAGAAAGCTCAGATTCTTCCCTTGTTTGTCTTGAATAGGAATCGCTTTAGACCTGGTTAAAGAAAATCAGAAGAGATTGTCAGCCAATCTAACATCATCACTTGACTTCTTTCACTTTACCACTAAGCTGTGGTACTCAGGAAAGCAGCAGCACTAAATAGAAACATCTGGAGCATCTTCTGACATGAAGCTATTGGCACAAACTGGTTTCTGGGTACCACCTCTACATTTTTGGCCATCGGTGGGCATTCACCACAGATGAGTGGCCTGCAGTTTGCTGTTCACACTGGAGGTTGGCCATTTCTGTAGTGTGCAAACTAAAAGGGCTTAGGCGGTTCTAGCCTCAGCATCAAACACACACTCTTCCTTTGCGGTTCAGCTGCTGTTTGTAGCCTCAAATGAGCTGGAAGGTCCAAAAGCCAGAGAGAGCAGTCCTGACAACAGAGACACAAGATAAAACAGATGAGGAAAATGCAATTTTGCCGCAGTGGTATTGAACGGGCTTCGTGTCAACAAAAGATAGCAAACACAGAGGGGAAAAGCAAAGAAATACCATCTTCTCACTTCCCTGAGACACTAAAGATGATCAGCTGATATTCAATGGATAGGTATCCTGAGAGAATGAATTGTGGTCTGCAAGAAATCCACACTGAATCTGAACATCAGATAAGGAGGAAACCTGTGCTAACATGCATCAGCAGAAAATTCAAAAGCTTGAGCTCACAGTGCAGCTAAGGCAGCATTCGTGTTCAGACTGTGGAGCTGATTCCATATCTTGGACACCTGGCTTTCAGGACAGCCTTATTTGCAGTTGTATGCTGATAAAGTGGATAATGTTTAGATGTTGTGGAGAGGAACTATGGTGCCAGTCACATGCTTCACACCACCTGGGTCAAATCTGTAAATCTTACTGTCAGCTACAGGTGCACTGATATTTGGGATAGGAGGATGGGACAGAAATGACATCCTGTTAGAAGCAGACTTGAAATGAGACTAGGAGTGAAACCCCTGGGAGTCTGCAGAACGCATGAAGGAAAAGCATACAGCTTCAGACACTGACCTTCATCACCACCACCACTCCCCTCCCCCAGCTACTGCTAACAAAACAGATCCCAGGGCCATATGCCAGCCAGGAAATACACTCCTGGTTATGCAAACAGCCTGCAAAAGTTCAGAGAACATGTACAAGCAGGAATGGCACCAAATAACAGGATCTGGGCACATTCAGGGAAAGCCCAGCCACAGACTTGCTGAGCTGACTGGGCCAGACCTTGGAGGAAAGAAGGTGCATCACCGACTCACCTGGACATGCTCCAAACGCTCTGAGGAGGCTGGAAATTTGACTGTCAAAGGAAGGAAAGGAATAAGAGGTTTATCACAAAAGTCAAGAGGAAGAAAAACAGTGAGGTTCATGAAAATGTACCAGGTGAGGTCCAGAGTATTTGTGCTGTCTACCACTATCCCAGGATTCAGCAGGTTTGCTTAGAAATAGGGTTGTAGAGTTTACCTCTACCTCCTTTACCAGAAAGAGGGTTATCACATGTAAGCAGGTGGAAAATGAAGAACAAAGATGTCTGAGAAGTGCAAAGGTACCATCATCTCTGCTGCTGCAAAGCACTTTGATCGATGTCTAAAACAATGAAACGCAGGAAATGCTGGGGAGGGGGTGGTGGTTCAGGTAGAGGGGTGCCTGTGTGGGGAACCAGCCACTGCTGGTATATTATCTTAAAAGGAAAAGTGAAAAAGTTGACCTTACCTCCATCATGTAAGTGGAATGCCCAGCGATGGCCACTTTGTCAGATACAGTGGCTCAGAGTAGTGTGTAGGCAGTGACCTGAAAAAGTGAGAAAGGCAAGAGAAACACAAGTCAGGAAGACCAGGAGGTGGCAGCTGGGTACCCAGCAATTTTTCAGGAACTGCAAAGTAAGTTCTGGTGTGCATCAGCCTTTGTCTCTTCCAGGTAGGGGAGAAGCTGCTTCAGAAAAAGGGGTTTCTACTCATCCTTAACAAGGTCTTTGGCTTCCCTCTGTAGCACTGAGTCCCCGGGCACTGGGCTGCACCAGCCATGCCTCTCAATAGTCTGCTCATCCATATGCTCCCCATGTTCACACGAGTGCAAGCCTTTCAGAATAGATTTTCAAGCATCGTCCATGTCCCAGTGCCCACATCCTCCTGCCAGCTAGCTCTGAGGAATCCTGGGACTAGAAGACAAACCCCACACAAGTCATGTGGGAACATCTGTACCCAACAGCGTAAAAATCTGAACTCAAAGCCTTATAGGAAGGATTCGTTCAAATATCTAAGCCTTTCAGGTTTATCTTCATGACCAGACTAACCCTCCAAGAGCTACTTGCAGTGGAATAATGACAAATTTCATTCTAAACATGTCATTAGCAAAGTATAGTGGAAAACCCTAAGGATGCTGCAGAGGCTTTGCAAGTATTAGGTCTCCTGTTCAGCCTTGGACAAAGATAAGCATTAATCTTGATCTATACCACCTTGCAAAGAAATTCCTGTCCTTCCAGACAAGGAGGAAAAACCACAAAGATTTATGGACCACAAGGTAAAAATCCATTTTGCCTTGCACTATTTTTCTTCTATAATAAATGATTAGTGAGAAAAAGAAGAGTTTAAAATTGGCAACAGGCTCTTTATTCCATCCAGCTGTTGTTAGCTGCAAGAAAAATACATCTCAGCTGTAATACATCATTTCTGAAGAACATGAAAAGACAAGAGAAAAAAATACCCCGAGTCTTAAACAGGCCTGTGGTGATATGCAAGAGCCAGAGTCAAACCTTGCAGCTGGACTGCAGGAATTCAGCACATCTGTATGACCTGCAAGGCTGAATCAGTCTTACTCTACTTGACGAGTCATTTAAGTCAATTGCACTGTATTGTTTCCTATTTAAACTCATAAATTATTCTGTACATAGGAAATTGTGATTAAGGAAGACAGTTAGGTTGTCACCTTTAATCCACTAAGGAGGAAAACAAAAAAAAATTGCTTCAGAGGTCACACACCTGATGGTGTTCTGCCCTGCTTTCCTGTATGACCACATTCCTTCATGCAAGTTCTGTGCCCAAGCTGCTCCTCGCTGCTCCCAGAATCTCGTATCTCACTTGGTGATTGCTTAGCAAACAGCTCCTCCTTTAACTGGTGTCCTAGACTAATTACGCTAACACAGACTTTCCCCTTCTGCTGAGCCTGGCACAGATACAACCAAGATCTTTGTTTTGGTTGCAAAGAAGTTCTTGTCCTTCCAGACAAGGAACTGTGAGGATTTATGGACCAGGAGATAAAGATCCATTTTAGGTTGCATTATTTTTTCTTTTATGATTAGTCACCTTTCAGCCAACTCCCTCATAGGGAAGATGCTCCAGCACCCTAATCATCTGTAGTGACTCTGAGCTGGACTCCAGTAGCTCCCTGTCTGTCATGAACTGGATGCAGGATCCCATAGGCAGCCTAACCAGGGCAGAACAGAGTGGGAGGAGAACCTCCCTCTGCTTACTAGACATGCTCTTCTTAACGCACCCCAAGAGAACATTTACCTTCATGGCCACGAGGGCAAATTGCTGGCTCGTGGTCAGCCTATGGTCCAACAGAACCCCCAGGTCTTTTCCCCAGAGCTACTCTCAAGGGCACTCCTAACCTGTGCTGCTGCGTGGGGCTGTTCCTCCCCAGATGCAGCACACAGTAGGATTCATCCCAATCGAGTATAGTGCTCGGGCAGCACGGGCTCCACTTCTTTCCTCTGTAGCCTACAGACAGAGTGTGTTTTAACTGAAGGATACCTTTCCACACCTTACGAGCTCGTCCAGCCGCAGACCGGTTGCTCCTCCTTTAACCGCGCTGACTCGGGATGGGGAGACCCGTTTGGGTTCTGCTGCCACCGCGTGGCCATTGAGAGCAAAGATGCTAAAGCAAGAATCAGCCTCATCTGGGATCGGAAGGGACCGCGAGAGATCATCCAGTCCAATCCCGTTGCCAGAGCAGCATCACCTAGACCAAGTCACAGAACAGAACATTAAGGATTGGAAGTGGCCTGGAACGATCATCCAGTCCAATCCCCCTGCTACAGCAGGATCACCCAGACCAGGTCCAGGTGGGTTTCAACTGTCTCCAGAGAAGGAGACTCCACAACTCCCCCTCCCTGGGCAGCCCCCTCCAGTGCCCTGAGAGTTACAGTGCAGTAACTCCCAACTCCACAGTTCTGATCACACGTTCCAGCCCCTGTATTTCTGATACAGGTGACTTACGTAGTCTGCGCAGTCAAATCGAGATACTGTCAAAGAACTATACTTTTTTCTGAGGGAAAGAATAAGAAACTAAGGCCTGAGCATAAGCCTGCTCGTGAGACTAAAGCAAAGTCTGATATAGCTGGAAACACTTAGCATCTCCAAGGAAGTTTTCTGCAGCCCTGGAAGTCTACAGATGAGAGTGGTGCTTGAAAGACTCGAAGTGAGCACAAAAAGGGTCTTCTTTTGCAGTACAGTTGTTAAATAAGAGGACTCACTGCCTGGGAATCATGGAATCACAGAATGTTAGGGGTTGGAAGGAACCTGGAAAGATCACATAGACCACCCCTTCTGCCAGAGCAGGATCACCTAAGTCTTTGGTGGAATGTTTTATAAAAGATTTGTTTTAATGCTTAATATTTTGGCCAGTTCATTCTTATCCTTATTATGGTATTGCTAATCACGTTTCTGAAGTCTTGACAGCTTGATTGAAAATACAGTTTTCTGATGTATTTCTTGTGTCCAGTTCTGGGCCCCTCAGTTCAAGAAAGACACAGAGCTGCTGGAGGGTGTCCAGCGTAGAGCAAGGAAGATGATGAAGGAAGTAGAGCACCTCCCTTATGAGGAAAGTCTGAGGGAGCTGGGTC